>JAULJZ010045983.1:0-14276 GCA_032270985.1 Heliamphora pulchella
GGGGGGGGGGGGGGGGGGGGGGGGCGATTGATTTTTCCCTAAAGAGGCTGGTAATATTAGGGTGATTTGTGGAACGAATTATTCCCTAAAGAGGGAGGTAAATACTAGTGTACTTTTTTAGAGGTGTGGGTTTGGCTCCCACTCACAACTATTCTTGAGAGTTTGCGCTCGACTAGCCAATCAAATAACTCAACCGAAGAATGGGACTCTAGATAGTTCAACAAAATCTATCATTTGTTAGCCATATGAGATAACATTTTCTCATTTTTAAAGAGCTTGTTAGGGCTAAAAAGAAATTTACTGATTTCCCAACTATATAAAATTAACTTTTTCACTTCACATCTCTGTTGTATGAAGGAAAATTCCAATTACAGATTTTTCATCTTTATGCGCATGCAAAATGACACTTTATGAAGGCAAATCGAGGTTTAATGAAAAATCCTAAGCTTATAGAATCTGGAAGAAGGAATAAACTTCCTAGCTCGAGGAAGGTAAAAAAAGCCGCACGCAACGCTATTGACCGCTTGCTTATTTTTCTTTGGAAGTCTTACTTGAGTTGCTCGATGGCCAAGGCACGCTACTGTTGTTAATGACCATAAAATAAGAAATTCTAATTTCCTAAAAGATATTGTTTCCAATACTTCCCCTCAAATTGGGACAAAGATATCAATCAAACCCAGCTTGACAACTGAAGTCTTGAGCAAGGGTGATCCCACTAACTTAGTGAATATGTCTGCAATCTAATCAGATAAAGAGACAAAAAAGGGGGTCAAAATGACTGCTCAAACTTTTTCTTGAATAAAATGAATTTCAACTTCTATATGTTTAGTCCGTTCACAAAGGACAGAATCTGAAGCAAGCATAATTGCAAACTTATTGTCATAAAATAATAGAGAAGATCCTTTTTTCTCTAGCTTAGCAAGAACAGACTGAAGCCAAAGAATTTTACAAGTGCCCTATGCCATAACTCGATACCCTGCCTCAGCTGAAGATCATGAGACAATTGCCTGCTTTTTACGTTTTCATGATATAAGACGATGACCATAAAAAGTACATAAACCAGATGTAGAACAACGGTCAATTTGAGATCCAGCATAATCCGCATTAGTAAAACATGAAAGTCCAGAGTGAGTACTAGCATAGAAGAATAAACCAAGTCTGAGACATGTCTTAATGTACCTCAAGATATGAAAAACTGCATCTAGATGACCCTTACAAGGGACATGCATAAACTGACTGACTACACTTACTGCAAAAGTTAGATCTGGTCGAGTATTAGTCAAATAAATCAGTCGGCCAGCCAGACGTTGATACATAGATAGATTAGAAAGTAACTCTCCAGATTCAGCGGAGATCTTAACATTCAGATCCAACGAAGTACATGCCGGTCTACATCCTAACATGCCGGTGTCCTAAAGGCGAGCGAGTGTACTTTCTTTGTGAAAGAGATATCCCACGATAAGAATGAGTAACTTCAATACCGAGGAAATACTTGAGGGGGCTTAAATCCTTAATATCAAAAACTCTACCAAGATCTTATTTTACCTGAGCAATACCTGATGTATCATCTCTAGTAAGAATAATGTCATCAACGTAGACTAATAAAATGATACAACCACAGGGCGTCTACGAATAAAACATGTGTGATCGGAGTGACATTCGATAAACTCTATAAACAAGATAACATCACTGAACCGACTAAACCGCGCCATGGTGACTGTTTCATCCCAGAATACTCCCCTTTAGCCCAAAAACCCGGCGGAGGGTCCATATAGATGGTTTCAAGTAAGTTGTCGTGACGGAATGCATTTTTGACATCCAGTTGGTAAAGAGGCCAATAATGAGAAGCAATCAACGATACAAGCAGATGAACATAAATTAATTTCGCAATAGGGGCAAAGGTAGCACCAAAATCTTTACCTAGAACTTGGAAAAACCTTTAGCCACGAGACGTGCATTATATCAATCTACAAAACCATCAACTAAATACTTTACACTAAAGACCCACTTACACCCCACAGTCTTCTCACCAGCGAGTAAAGATACAAATTCCAAGGTATTAGATTCTAAGGCATCCATTTCTGTTTTCATGGCGGTAACCCACTGTGGATTATGGAGAACTTCATACACAAACCGCCGAATTAGCACATAAGCAATCTTGCCAAGAAATGTACAGTAGGAAACTGAAATATCATCATAAGAAATATACTGGGAGATAGGATGGTTAGTACTGTTAAGCCAACCATAACGGGAATGGGGTTTGCGAGTACGAAGAGGATAACGAGGAGAAGGAGATGTACCTAAACCTGTGTCCAAAGAGATCTTTGACAAAGGAGGTTGAGAACGAGGGCGACGAAAATACATCTGCAACAAGGTAGGAGGCCCTTGTTTTGAGTGAAATGTTGGTTCTGTCACCGAAGGGGAGTCAAAAAATGGGAACCGGTCAAGCACCTAGGAAAAGGTCCACCGGGGGAAGTAGAATGGGTAGAATCCTGTAAGGCCGACATAGGAAAAAGGAACATCCTCATAGAAAGTGACATCAAGGGAGTGAAACATATAGCAAAACACGGGATCAAAGCAACGATCCCGTAAGGCCGATATAGGGGCTATAAAACGGAACATCTTAATAGAAAGTGACGTCAAGAGAGTGAAACATATGGCAAGACACGGGATCATAGCAACGATAACCTTTGGACATAGCGAAATAACCCAAAAAGATACATCTAGCAGATTTATTATCCAATTTTATCTGAGTTAGGTTTCGATTCTGAACAAAATAAGTACACCCAAACACCCTAGGGAGAAGAAGAAATAAAGTATGATTTGGCTGAAGAACATGAAAAAGGAGCTGAACCATGTAAAGTTCGACTAGGGGTGAGGTTAATGAGGTAAACTGCAGTAAAGACAACCATATGCCAATAAGACTTAAGGACATGCATGCCACAAAGGAGGTAACGAACGACAGACATAATATGACGGTTCTTACGTTCTGCGACACTGTTCTATTCAGGAATATAGGGACTAGTATGTTGTTGGAGGATACCCTATTGACTAAGGTGGGAACGAAAGGCATCAGAAATGTAATCACTACCATTATCGGAACGTATTTGACGAACAACATTAAATTGGATTTTAACCATTTGGAGAAATTGAACAAATATGGATAACACATCAGATTTTTATTTGAGTAAATACACCCATGCGCAACGAGAATGACCATCAATAAAAGTCGCATAATAACGGTATCCAAACAAAGCAGCAATCGAGGAGAGTCCCCATACATCTGAATGAATAAGATCAAAAATACCAGACATATGATGTATGCGAGGAATATAAGTAGTACGAGTATGTTTAAAAAGTTTACACACCACACAGTGAACTTTATGGTCTTTACATGCTTTATGAAATGATGGAAACAGCAAACATAAATACTTAAAATTTACAGGTCCTAAACGGGCACACCAAAGGTTTAAAGTTTGAAGTGAAAAAACATAAGATTAAGACTCCGACAAGACAGAAGCTTGAAGACTAGAGAGAAGTGGCTCCTCAAAGTAGTACAGCCCATCACACTCATAGCCCTTGCCAAAAATTTTCTTCGAACTCAGGTCCTGAAGCAAACAGTGTGTTGGTAAAAAAATAAAAGCACAATGAAGATTTTTAGCAAGACAACTAACATATAAAAGGTTAAATGCAAAATTAGGAACATGAAGAACAGAGTCAAGGGTAATGTCAGGAGATAAAGACACAACACCCTTGTGACGGATATTCGAGGTGGAGCCATCAGCAAGGCAAACAATGTGATTCGCAGAAATGACAAGGCAGAAAATAAAGACAACTCACCAGTCATATGATGATTGGCTTCATCTAGAACCCAAGTAGGTTTGTCAAACCGAACATGTAAACCAGTGGGAATACCTGAGGCCAAAGTTGCGATGGGAGTGAAAAAGATACCCTGAGCCCAAGTAGTGAGGGAGTCAAGTTGCTCCCAAAGTTGACCAATCTGAGTCTGAAGGCGACTAAAATCAGGCGCATGAGATTCAGGACTGACAACATGTTCAGTAATGGCAGCGGTGCGAGAGGGCATAGAACCAGAGACACGATTCGGAGCAAAGCATTATTTTAATTCAGGGTGAAGTTTAAAGCAACGAGTCTTAATGTGTCCCACTTCGCCACAATAGTAACAAACAACCTTTCCAGTCGAGGTACAAGATCTAGAACTAGCAGCAAGGACCATCTGATCCAGCATAACTGAGGGTGCAGAAGAGGGGGGAGGAGCGAATTAGAGTAACCGACGTCAACGCTCCTCACCATCAATAGTAGCAAAGGGTTCATATAAAGAAGACATAGGTGATGTGTTCAAAATCTGAATGCGGAGAGACTCAAATTCAGGTTTCAAATCCATCAAGAACTGATATGTATGCTGACGAGCGAACCGCTAACCACTACAGAAGTTGCCTCAGCCGAAAAATCACTTAATTGCTCATATTGGGCCAATGCTTCCCATCGAGACTGTAAGTACCTAACTCAGCCACTCAGAATCCTAACGCCTCTTGGGAGGCATGAGAAATATCTTCATATAGCTAAAAAATGCGGGCATCGTTTCGAGCATGTGCGTATATCTGGGTTAATGCAGTCTATAACCGAGAAACAGTATCATGATACATGAACATATTATAGACATTCCTCCATAGAATTAAAGACCCAACCCAGGATGATGTAGTTATCAATATCCCACTGAACACACTTAGGATCGATCTCCGGGGGTGACTTCTCAGTTTCCAAAAGCCAATTAAACTTTCCTTCCCCCCCAAGAAAGAGACGAAGAGATCTGCTCCAGGTAGCAAAAAATTTTCCATTCAACAATACACTGGTAATAAAATGAGTCGGGGCATGGTGAGAAAGAGAAAAATCCAAGGAGAATGTCCTACCGACAACCTTATCACTCGATTCGGTCATATTGTCCAAGAAGCCAATGTGAACCAACTAACCAAAAAAATAAAGAACCGAAGAAGTGACATAATCAAGAAAAATGCAACCGGAACAAAAAACGGTAGTCCCAAACAGAATATGAGGAATAAAATAGGAGATTTATCACATTAATAAATCACATGGAGCCTCAGATTGACACTAATTCAAAAAACCCAAATACCACATAAAAAAGGTTGTGAACCATTGAGAAGTCCTCAAAAGAGTCATGAAAACTTGTCGGCAAACCAAGTATGCAAAGCCACAGAGGAGTCTTGTCGGCAAACCAAGGACCACAAAGAAAAGTCGTGAACCACTGATTTGGTCGTGGTGATAAAGAAGACCAATCCATGAAGATCAAAGTAACAAAATAGAGGAGAAAGAAGACCAATCCGTGAAGATCAAAGTAGAAGACCAGTCCGAGGGGTCAAGCAAGGTGGTGGTGTTGGGGAACAGCGAATAGCAAGGGCGAGGGTTTGGATTATCGGTGAAGTGCGATGGTTTTGGTGGAAAGTACAACTAAGGTTATCTGAGGGCTAGGGTTTTCTAAGGCGAACCAAAGGTGTGAGAGAGGGGGGAGGTTAGAGGCAAGGGTTTTGATGGGCAACTAGGGGGTCAAGCGAGATGGATCGATGGGGAAGGGTGGTCGGTGGTGCAAGAGTGGTCATTGATGAAGGAGAGATGGCTAGGGTTTTGGTAAAGGAAAGATGACTAGGGTTTTCTAAATAATTTTTTTTTCTTCTGATAATGATTTGGCTCTAATACCAAAAAAGAATAAAAAAATTAGGATAAATTCATTTACCTCCTTTGAGGTATCTGAAATGATAGTGGCCTCCCTTCTCAGACTTGTCGGGAAAAAAACGTTAACCAAAAATAACATTTCACTATTTTACCCTTGTAGTTAATTAAAACTTTATTAGTTAAAAAATTAAAAATTAAGCGAGTTCCCACTGGGTTGCCACCGGCGACTCAGCCCCTACTCCTAATCTGCCACCCTCTCCTTCACCGGCACCATCCCCTCCGCCTCCTCCCTCTACTGACACTCCGACTCTAATTCCATCATCAACAATCAGAACTTCCCTCATGGATTCGTCTTCCCCCTTCAATTCCATCATCAACAATTAGAAATCCCCTTATAGATTCAATGCCAAAAAAGCCACAAATCTCCGATCGGCAAACAAACCCTAGCCGACACCAACGGCGACGACAACGATAATGAAGATAGAATCAGCAATTTTTCAAACTCAATCATCTGTAGAGAGAGAAAATACAATAAAAAGGCTGCAACTTCACAAGCTCCCTTTGCGAAGAGAGAGAGAGAGAGAAATTGTTCATCATTGTCATCGCTGAAGTGTCCTTCAAAACCCTAGAAAACAAAAAACTGTCAACAGTTGCGAAAGGGGGTAAGTAAAAGCTTCACGAGAAAGAGCTTTCGTACCTTTCCGTCCCCAACACTACCAAATGTACCCCCACCCTATGATTCGGGGTGTGCAGAAAACCCGCCAACCTGCCCAACCCGCACAGTTTGTGTGGGTTAGTGGGTTGGGTTGGGTGGGTTGACTGGAAAAAACTAACGGGTGAGTTGGGTTGGGTTGGGTGGGTTGACTGGAAAAAACTAACGGGTGAGTTGGGTGCGGTTTAAAATTCGCCAACCCGCCATTCAACCCAATCCAACCCGCCGTAGGTATACACAAACTATAATACTCTAGATACATAGAATCTTAACCCTTAGTACTTACCCAACACGGTAGCACTAGATGAAATGCCCTAAAATTATAAACAATTAAAATTTTAAATTTTAAATTTTGAAAAACTTAACCTCTTTAGTCTTTACTCTTAAGTCGAAATGCCCTAGCTAAAGTTAAAACTAAAGCCTAAAACTTAAAATCATAAAACTAAAACAGTAAAAATAACAATTCTCTCAGCAATGAACACTGTTTAAAAAACTTAACCTCTATCTCGCCGCTCTGTTTCTCTCATTCTCTTTGTTGCAAAAATAGAATTTTTTTGTCACTTAGTGTACAATCAACATACATATAGCTTCCTCTTTATGCCAGGCAAAGAGCAGCTGGTAGTAAAGGACATGCACATGAATCTTACAAAAAGGGTTCCCTAGAAATTATGGCTTGGTAGGCTTGCTAACTTTGCTAGTTATGCGCTTTTTTCTACATGTAATCACTCCTCCCGCCAAAACCGCCGGTTCGAAACCGCGTAAAAAGTCACCCAGCCCGCTGGTTTTAGAGGTGAGCGGGTTGGCGGTGGGTTGAGAATTTCTCCACCCACCAAGGGTGGGTTGGGTGAAAATATTGCTTCAACCCAACCTAACCCATGCACACCCCTACCAGTGATAGATCTCGCGCCATGTCACTTCCTTTGCTTTTCTAACTAGGATTGCGCAAAACATCCATCTCGATGACGATCAAGTCACCTTTTTAGTTCGATGATGTGAGTTCGTGTTCGGCTTAGAAAGAGAGTAGAAGAGATGGATCGATCTGCTGTTATGGTCAGCCTAGGCGTGGACATGCCGATCATGCACGATAGTGATCGGTACGAGCTCGTTCGAGACATTGGCTCCAGCAATTTCAGCTCCTCCACGCCGCCTAACCGGGTGGCTGAAACCCTTGCCACCTATGGCCTGCCTCAAGCCGATTCGCTCGAACCCCTAATCGATCCCTGCCTTAAATCCGTTGATTAAGTTGAAATCCTCGCCAATGTGTATCGAAAAATCAAGAATTGACCCCAATCAGTTAATCGAATGGTCCAATTTCACCCCCTTCTTCTCCCTACACCTTCATCTTCTCTCTATCCTTATTCTCTCTCATGTCCAAACTAATTTTTCTCTCACAACATTTTTCAGTGTATTTTTCGATTTTATAGGATTTTCAAATGCCGGTGATCGACTTCTTGGGACCTGTAATTCATGAAAAATTCTATATTAATTCCGAAAATAATCGCAAGGAATTGTATAGATATGATTTTCTCTGTAATTGATTTAGGGTTTTTCGCCACACCACCACTCTCCTCTATAATCGATTTAGGGTTTTTCTCTGTAATTGATTTTCTCTGTATTAATTGGGAAGTGATCGTTGTGAGGAAAAGGGGGATGAACGAGTGCAGAAGCGATTTAACAGCGGTAGAGGGTTTGACAGGTCAGCCGTAGAAGCTGTGGTAGGTGTTGCAGGTGATTGTGGTGGCAACAAAGATGGAGAGGAGGAAGATGAAGGGGGTGCAGGTGAGAGGTAAGCTAGGGATTGTGAAACCAGTCTAGAATTGTAAAAGAGCATATGTGGAATATTAAAAAAATAAAATGATGATGTAAGCAAGTTCTATTAATGTTTCTAATGTCGTTAATACAGAAGAAGGAATCTGATATCGACAATTAAAACAGAATGGAATGCAGTGTTATTTCAGAAATCTCGGGTGAGGTCCTTAAAATTTCTCTAAATCTCAGGGGAGGTGAATGTAAGTTACCCAAAAATTTAATAATTTTTAGCTTTCCTACAAAGAAGGATAGCAGTCTATTTATAAAAATAGAGTAGAATTATAAAAGGAATAAAGAATATACAATATAGGAAAGAAATAAAATCAAAGATAACCATAAAATAAGAAATTCAAATTTCCTAAAAGGTATTATTTCCAATATTTCAAGACCTCAACACCAAAAAGATGATTGGTTTGGAGCATGAGAAGAATGGGCTCCATTATCATGATGTTGCTTCCAATTCTGCTTCTCGCACTCCATCTGCCTTGAGTGCAACAGTTTCTCTTCTTCAGTGGCACTTTTGTTTAGGTTATCTGTCTGTGGCTAAACTTAAGTTGGCAATTCTTGGTTTGAGTTGCGTATCTGTTTTTTTTTATAAAACTTGTCAGTTAAGCAAACATTACCATAGTAGTACTAGTCGTCAGTCGGAGTCCTTTGTTATTGTCCATACAGACATTTGGGGTAGATCTCGTACCCCGATTACTAATGGATACTGTTATTTTGTTATTTTTGTTAATGACTACACTCGTATATCCTGGTTATTTTTGTTAAAACAAAGATCTGAATTACCTTTTGCTCTTTCCACGTTTTATGGTGAAAATTTTTACTCAATTTAGACAGCGTCCTAAGATTCTTTGGTCTGATAATATTTTAGAATATATGCAATCTTCTGTTAATACCTTTTGTGTTGATTGTGGTATTATTCATCATACCAATTGTGCCCACACATCTCAATAAAACGGCGTTACTGAAAGTAAGCATCGTCATTTGTTAGATGTTGCTCATACCTTATTATTTCACGCCGAGGTACCCAAACATTTTTGGAGTGATGCTGTTCGTACTGCATGTTACCTCATTAATCGCATGTCGTCTTCTGTTCTTGATCACCAATCTCCCATTTCCATGTTATACCCTAATTCTCCTATCTTTTCTCTCACTCGTGTTTTTGGGTATATTGCTTTCGTCCATGTGCTCGATTCCAGTCATGATAAGTTATCCCCTTAGGCTCGTAAATGTGTCTTTCTCAGATACTGTCGTACTCAAAAAGGATATTGTTGTTATCATCCTAAGTCTCGTCGCTATTTTGTGAGTGCTGATGTAACCTTGTTTGATTCTGTTCCTTATTTTGCTCCTTCAGCTTAAAAACTCACTTCTGATCTCATCTGCTGCTGTCGGGAGGAGTCCTCTTCTCCCACTCTTCCTCTACCAGTCTCCTTACCTCTTACATTCTCCTCTAACCCTCCTTTGGAGGTATATCAGCAATCTCGAGATAAGCCTATTGTCTCTTATGGCCCATCCACTTCATCTTCTTCAACAGAGGTTCTTGACTCCTTACTTTGTCTTCTGATAATATTGACTTATCTATTACTTTGCGTCGAGGTAAACGTACATGTACACAGCACCTTGTTACTAATTTTGTGTCATATGATCGTTTATCCTCTCATCTTCATTCCTTTACCACTACCTTGTCCTCTATTTCGATTCCCTCTACTTATAAGTAGGCTTTGTCAATGTCTGGATAAAAATTTGCTATGGATGAAGAAATGAGAGTTCTTTATCATAAACAAACTTGGAACTCACTCCATTTCTACATGCAAAGCACGCGGTGGGCTGTCGATTGGTTTATATGTGAAGTACCTTCCGAATGGTTCTGTTGAACACCTTAAAGCACGTTTGATTGCCAAAGGCTATACTCAGACATATGGGGTTAATTACCTAGAAACTCTCTCTGGTGGCTCGCCTTAACTATGTTCAGATTCTCCTGTCTATTGTCATTAATCGTTCTTGGCCCTTGTATCAACTTGATATTAAGAATGCCTTCCCTCATAGTGACCTTCAGGAGGAAGTGTATATGGAGCAGCCACCTGGTTATGTAGTTCCCAGTAGTGAGCATTTTGTGTGTCACCCACGTAAGGCCCTCTATAGATTGAAGCAGTCTCCTCATACCTGATTTGATCGCTTTAGTTTTGTTATACTTGCCTATGGTTTTTAGTGCTCCACCTCTGATCACTCTATATTTGTTCATCGCTCATCTACTGGCACTATTATATTGATTGTGTACGTTGATCATATTATCATTTCGAGTGATGACTTAGTTGGTATTGTCAATCTCAAATGGCAATTAGGGCAAAATTTTCATACTAAGGATTTAAGTACTCTTTGTTATTTTCTTGGTATTGATGTTGTTCGCTCTTCTCAAGGTAATTATCTTTCTCAAAGAAAATATGTCCTTGATCTTCTTTCAGAGACTGGTCTTCTCAGGACACGACTCTTTGCTATTCCGATAGAGGCCACTGTTAAGCTTGATGGTGAACCGGGTGATCCTTTTTAGGATGTTGGTCGATATCGCCGGCTTGTTAGGAAGTTAATTTATCTTACTGTTACTCATCCCGATATCACATATGTTGTTGGGGTTGTCAGTCAGTTTATGTATGCTCCCCATCATTCCCATTTTGATGTTGTTTGTCGTATCCTCCGTTACTTAAAATGTGCTCCAAGTCGTGGCTTGCTATGTTGTCCACCTGATACCTTACCTATGGTTAACTTTAGTGATGCTGATTGGACTGAAAATCGGCGTGATCAGCAATCTACCTCTGGTTATTGTACCTTTGTTGGTTGTAATCTCGTCATTTGGCGTAGTAAGAAACAGAATGTGGTTTCTCATTCCAGTGCAAAAGCCGAGTACCGTGTTATGGCACATACTGCCTCTAAAATATTGTAGGTTCGATCCCTTCTTCAGGATTTTGGCATCCAGACAACTACACCCATGGAGATGTTTGTGATAACCAAACTACCATTTTATTACTAACAATCCAGTTTTCCACGAGCGGACTAAGCATATTGAAATTGACTATCACTTTATTCGTGATTTATTACTGACAAAGTAGATCGTGACTCCCTTTGTTCGCTCTGAGCATCAATTGGGTGATATTCTTACCAAACCATTGTCTGCTTCTAGTTTTCGGCGACTTCATTCTAAGCTGGGCATGTTCGACCTCTATACTCTAACTTGAGGGAGAGTGTTAGATAATTACTTATGTTTGTTAGGATCATTTTGTAATTATCATAATGTTCCTTATATAAATACTAATGTAGTGTAGAGATTATTATTAAGCTTCGTTATTTTCTCACAATAATGTTCCTCTCTGTCCTTCTCTCTTCTTCTTTCTCTTCTTTTTTAACCTCAAATTGCTACTTTACAACTCAACTGAGAAGGAGGTTTGGGGATTAGGAGGCTACATATATTAATTAAGCATAGTTAGGAAGTGGTGATGGAGTTTTGCGTATGAGAGGAATAAGTTGCGAAGGAGGGTGGCAATGTTTAAGAATGGTAGGGACGGGGGGGTTGAACCTTGACAGAGATAGGTGGCAGAGGAGGGTGCCGATGTTTAAGTATGGGAGTGGGTGAGGGATTGGACCTCAAGAGAGGTTTCGATGTTCTATAGAGTTAACCTTTGAAAAGGTATTAGAAGAGGTTGAGATATTTTTGTGGGTTTCTCCAGACTAGGGGTGGAAGGTGAGAGGCGAGTCAGGTTTTGGTCATACGTTTGGTTTGGAGGAAAGAAGTTACAGATTTCTTTTTCAGCTATTTATCGATTGGCAGTGGACCGAAATGCGGTAATAGTCGACTACCTTCGAAGCAAGGGAGATAGAGTGGTGTGGGACATTTTGTTTCGCGTGGAGTTGCAGGATTGGGAGACGAATGATATGCTAACTCTTATGAAGAGATTATATGGTTGTCGAGTTTTTGGACAGAAAACAATAGCTTAAAATAGAGTTTGATTTTTTGGGAATCTGGTGTAAGTTTTTTTATCAGGTTTTATGTGGGATTTATGATACTAGTTTTCCTTGGTGGGGGTATCTGGAAAACTCGGGCTCCATCTAAAGATGATTTTCTTATTTAGTGTGCGGCACATAACAAGATTGACCATGATAATTTGATCCAAAAGAGAAAAATTATTGTGAACTATTTGTGTTTGTGCAAGAGGGATGAAGAGTCAATAGATCATCTTCTTATGGACTTGACTAGTGGCTTAGGATATTTAGACTTCAGTCATTTCATAGTTTATTATGGTTAAGAGTGTTTTGTTAGTGTGTTGAAACTTATTCTTTGTTAGCAAGGAGCTAAGGTGGGGAAAAGGCAAAAGAAGAATCGGTAGCATTTTGATGGCATTTAGAGCGCATTGCTCAAGCTTAGAAGCTCAGTAGTTAGCCTTTTGCATAGTTGGAAGCTGAAAGAATGTAATCTTTCTCTCAACCAATTTTTAGATTTTATAGAGATTTTTTATCTATATAGAAATATATAGGGCATTTTTTTCGGTATCCATTTTTTTCTACGAGTGGCATTCCCTTTTTGCCTCTTTTATAAATTTTATTTAATTATAAAAAAATTATTTCTTCACATAACCATCACAATATTATATAAATTATTTACATATAGAAATACGTTTTGGATTTGATTCATAGCCCTTAGTTTAAGGCTTCAAGCTTTTGTATGATGTTATTTAGTTCTTCAAATGTTGAAATATCATATTAATTATTTGAATGTTAAAATAGCATACTATGTTGTTGGATTTTTAAATCAAAACCTATCTGTTTTAAGTTTCTTACTTGGATTGAGTTATAAATATATTTTTTAGTAAACAGTGGAACTGTGATTCTAAACCGAACCCAAGTTTTGATAGGTTGGTTTGGATTGGTTTTACTACATGATCAGTTTGGTTTGGGGTCTAAAAAATTAGAACCAATCAAAATTGGTTTGGTCCTGAGTTTCGTAAGAAGCCGAACCAAACCAAGCCACGTGCATCCCTCGTTGTTTGCTTCTTAGCATAAATAAATTGGTCCTTGAGACTAGGAAATTATTTAGGCAATTTCGATATATTAACAATTCAGAAGGAAGACCAATTTATCCAAGTTAATGAGATTCACCTGTTATTACTTCTATGCTCTTCACTATCACATGCTGGGGTTGTGCCTGGGTCAAATATGGAGACATAGAACAACTATTAGCTAATGACGGCGATACATCACATCTGGCAAAGCCTGTGGACGAGGTCTTGCCCTCATGATTGTTTCATCACTGTGTCTAATCCACTCTGAGAGTCTCCAAGGTTTTTGCCACTTCCATTTGAACTGTAACAACCACTGGTGATGACTTCTCTTCCACCTCCATAGCTTCTCAACTTACCCTACAACTAATAATTTCTTCATTAACATATGCGATGAAAGAGTAATGTTGTTAATCTAAGCCATCTCAGCACACCCTAGTTACTTTGCTACCTATATATACTGACCTAGGACAGTAAAAAGTATTAGAATCTCAAAACTAACTTACACAAACACTAACAACTATTCCTGGGAATCTTTGAAGAGTCAAGTTTATGCTTCTTATATTGTGAGCTTGATTAACCTAGGGGGACCCAACTCTCGACTATATGGACAAAGTCAATAAGCACAACTATCACTACTTAGAATCAAGCTATCCATTGATCCAGGTTGTAAAGTATGTGGTTTTTCTCCAACACTTTGTGATAAGAAGAAGTGGCCACTTCAACATCAGTGACGTAGGTCAATACGCCAAAATATAACATCAAACTTGGTGAAAAGCTGAACCTAAACCAACAATTACAACTAGTTACTCATTTTTGTGGGGGTGTAACTATCATCGTCTATGTTTTAGTGCATCACATAGACCATGATAGTTATATAGACGATGATTTAACAAAGGAAAAAGCCAATATAAAGATAGTACAAGGCCATATGATAGCAACATTGTATTGTGCATGCTATTACGAAGCATGGGAGATGATTTTCATGGTTTTCTATGTAG
>JAULJZ010045994.1:0-14275 GCA_032270985.1 Heliamphora pulchella
AACCTGAGGCCGCTTGTGATGATGATGTGGAGTATCCGGTAGAGGGTGAGTCACTTGTGGCTAGGCGTGCTTTAAGTACCTAAGTCAAAGAGGATGACATGAAACAACAAAGAGAGAACATTTTTTATACTAGATGCCACATTAGTAACAAGGTTTGTAGTATGATCATTGATAGGGGAAGTTGTACTAATGTGGCTAGCACTACTTTAGTTGAAAAGTTACATTTACCTCTCTTGAAACATCCGAGGCCATATAAGCTGTAGTGGTTAAATGAATGTGGGGAGATCAAGGTTAACAAGCAAGTGTTAGTGGCAGCTTCTGAAGCAGCCAAGGAGGCCAAGTATGTGGCAGCTTCTGAAGCAGCCAAGGAGGCCGTTTGGCTCAGGAACTTTCTGATAGATCTAGATGTGGTACCTTCTATTTAGTCGGCTATTAAACTTTACTGTGACAATAGCGGAGCTGTTGTAAACTCGAAGGAGCCAAGGGCCCATAAGAAAGGTAAGCACATTGAGCGTATGTATCACCTGATACGAGAAATTGTACAGAGAGGTGATGTTGCTGTGATCAAGATTGCATCAGGAGACAACCTTGCAGATCCTTTTACAAAGAGCTTACCGGCTAAGACTTTTGATAGTCATGTAGAGGGCATGGGAGTTAGAAGTATGGCAGCATGATTTTGAGTATAAGTGGGAGATTGTTAGGGTTGGTATACTGAAAACTATGTTTTTAGTATTTAATTTTATTTTTTAATAAAATTAGTTTTCCATTTTATGACAATCTTTATGAGCAATGAATGTATATCATTTATTTATTATGCATGGATGCCCGATATTCTGTACAGTATTTAATCTGGTGTGTAGAGACGGCTTACACACAGAAAACTAGATTTTAGGTCCATGCAGAATATAAGTTTTATGTTCACAGTTTAGATGGAAATGGATATACCATCGGTACAACTGTGGCACAGATAATAGCGTCGTCTATTGTTCAGACTCTCTGTGCCAGTACACTTTATGTGTATTGAACGGGACATTTGGGGTAATTAATTTTATACTGACTACTGACTATATAAATTATTTCACACCCCAAGATTATTATGAATAGTGCTTATCTTTTTAATCCCAAAATAATTATTGATTTGCATATATTCAATATTCGTTGTTTTGATTCATTAGAGGATGCGATCTTATATGGGTCTATATTCCCGGTGAGTTGGATAGCGGTATTATTTATATGAAAAATATTAATTATTGACGGAATCCACATCCTGATGATCGGGATTGACAATACTCCTTTAAGGATGTTTGTAAGTTTTGATCGGGCCAAACCCTACAGGTGAATTTAATTATCCGGCGATCAAATAAGTTAAGCGAAAGGGCTTAAGAAATATCAAAATGCCGATTAAATTAAATTATCAGTAATTAAATTAAATTGACGGGTATCGGAAATCATATCGTGGGGAGAAATGATAAGCATTTAATAACAGGAGCTCAATGCAAGAAGGTCTTGAGATTATGGGTCATATTGCAATTATAGTTCTTTAGTCGTGTGAATGTAATTCAGTATTTTATGAAAATTGCAGAAACTGCTGCATCTTTTCATAATTGCAGAAACCGCTCGTAAGTATCTATGTTCCACTAGAAGTCTAACTCATAATTACTCCACAGGTCCCTGCTGTAGCCCTATATATACTCGGATAGGCTAAACCAATTTGAGATTGATAGAATTGATAGTTCAGATATCTCATATATTATTATGATATTATTTTTGTGTTTCAAGACTTAAATATATCGGGATTCTGCCGGTACGAGATCTCGGAGGATCGTAGCTCACACTATGTTCGAGAATCGCATAAAGGAATACAATAAAAGATCTGACAGGAGCTTCAACTCGGAATCAAGTCGTAGTTGAAGATTAGATCTACAAGAGGTATTTTTCTAAATTAACTTTGGTTGCACGGGTTTTATTTTGATCGTTCTTCGTGAAAAGTTTTATCTGGAGCCTATTTTGGCGTTTGCCCATCCAGTTAATTTTAAACCGATAATCGTTTTTCAAAAACAAAGATCTTTGCAGTTTTTGCCTCCAACAGAAATGCCCCAGCAACCGAAACCAACTGCAACCCCGAAACCGTCGTCACAAAAATGTCGTCCCACAAGGAAAACATGTCTTTGAAGAATCAATCTCCATACGGACTGTTCGCGTGTGCAAGTTCCACGGATACCTCCAGGAAACATTCATAAAACATTGGATCAAAATCCAGTTCATGCTGCCAAACCTCAAAACCTAACTCTCGCCGAACACAAACCACCCTAGCGAAAAACGTAAAGCAAGAGACTAATCTATCATGGTACTTGATCTCAAATACTCTCTATTCCTGAACATAGAGACTACCACCTCGTTCTCACTGCCATATTCCAGCTCAATCGCATCTCACCTTGCACACCAAGGATTAACTCATCCAAACACACGACGTTAAACCCTGACATCGGTCACTTAAGTCACAAGCTCCACACTCAAACTTTACTCAAGTTTTGACGATCACCAAATAACCACCGACTGTGATACCACATCATTATCCTGCTGATGCTAACAACGTCATCTCAAAGCTGACAAGAACGCCCATCCATGAGCAAACAACACAAACATCCAACGCTAGAGGGAAGCTCACTTAACCCACCTGGATTACCATCGGGATTATCAAAGAACACACTTCTTTTAGACCTTCATCCTCTACTCAATCTTCCACCATGAACCACAATTTCCACTTAGGAGAAACACTAGGTGATACACCATTTTCCTTAACAAGGTTCCACAAAATTGGAAAATTATTTCGGCATCACTGCCGCAATATCACTTGACCCCTATGAGTCATTTGACTAACACGTCACGCAGACAAAACATCTCAATAGGTATCCAAAAACCTACACAAACCCTACCGCATTTCCCGTGCAACCGCACGTCGCCACACATCGCAACGTCTCGCCATCCGATCACTGATACCAAGACTACATATCAACCTCAAATCAAACATGATTGCTATCATCTGACATCAAACCCAACGCAAAACACATTCAACAGAATACTTGAACCCAAGACTCGTCCGTTAAGTAACTCATCAAGACTGGCCTCTTACACTTAACAATATGCTCTTATGCAAAAAACTCATCACGGTCCAACCAATTAAACAATCGCATAAGTCCGAATAGGCTACGCCAACGAGGCTTCTCAAACATCATATCCTTCATAACTCATACCTTATCACATTCTCGGGATCACCATCCCAATAAACGGTTATGCCCAAACATAACACCTACCACAGTCGACGATCACTCCTCAACTCTAAAAACTCTGAACAGTTCCAAGTCCCAAACGGAACCCAAATCCAGGCTCACAGAAGTCTACTAGAAACTCATCATGTGAATATCACAGTCACATGGTTCCAACAAAATTCCTGCTCTACCATGAGCTAGAAGTACAATCATACACGCATAACCTAGAACAGGACGCACACAACGGTTAAAGATTCTCTGCTGATCACTATAAAAAGAACTCTATGTATCAACACTAATTCTCTTATCACAAGAACAAGCACAAGCACTCCTAGTCCACTAACCGGATCTCATAGGACACACCACCCAAATGGTTCACACATCATGCACAAGTCATACTCCGATTAGGTTACCATGGCCTACTATGCTTACCAACTTATACGTACTCTTTTACGATTTTCCATCGCAAGGTCATACTAACCTAAACGTGCAATCCTTTACGGTCCTCAACCGTGGGAGCCATCGGATCCCAGGTCATACACACGGATACTCAACACCCAAGAAGGCACATCTCTATGCATCACGCGTCGAAGCCTTGAAGGATCCAACCTACAATCACTCGATTACGACGAGATAAGTCCCTGAGTCACAACTCTAAGGGTCACAACACGGATACCAAATTCACTAAGACTCCACAGTTTCAGAGCATAACCAAAACTTGAATCGATCAAGAACCCGACATCTCCATTTGACTAAGATGAAACAACTCGCCCCAAGCAAACGTCTACAAAGAAACTCTATTATAGTCCAAAGACAAGAAAACGGTTAACAAAACCCAAGACCCAAAATCAGTGTACACCCAATACTCATCAACACTTGGACCTCAAAGAACCCTGTAAACCTTACCTTGAAACCACGTCGACCACAGTCAAACAGCTACCGTCAACCATGATCACGATCCTCAGACCATCCGCTGCACCAAGCTCTCAACTCTTCGGCGTCATTCACACACATACGAATACCAACAAGTTGGGTATCTTGCGCAACACCTCCCATCCCATAGGATTACAACCTCATCACTAAGCGTGTACGAAGACACACGTCAATTGTTCCATTGCGCTAAAACCTCACTCCACAAGGTTGCGATTACTCACCTAACTCCTGCTAGGCAAATCACAACCATGTCACAGTCTCGAGCCAACTGTTCAACCAGCTCACATAAAAAGCGCACGACATCAAACAAACAAAGGAAACCCAATCCTGAGACCTTTATCTAGAGTTTCCGAGAACTCCCTTAACCATGCAGACATCTTCCGTACTTTCGCTCTCAAAGCACACATCGATCACATGCATCGTAACTCACGATTTCTCAACTATCGTCCCAGGCCAGCCAAACCATGCGATACATTGCTGAACCTTGTTACTCCACACTTCGTTCTCATGGATAAACAACATACCCATCTCTGAACCTAAGGTGGAACACAAACAACCTCCAAACATATCACACTCAGGATATGCTATCTCAGCACTAAGCCAACCACACTATCGAACCCATCTACGGTTCTGTCGAACCTCATGCACCCAACATGGTTCCCAAACACGACCTCCTGATCACTAAGATAACGACCAGACCACAAACCTGCATTCTTGTAAGAATCCTACAAAACTAATACTCGTCGCATGTTAGAATTATAACCTGAACCCTTGCACATTCCAACACAGTCGCGACCCATGCACTTCCCAGCATGTTCTCGTTCCCATATCCTCAAGTTCACTCACTCGAAAGTCAAGTCTCAAACCTCAAAAAGGTATACCATGTCCAAGGTTATCAGAACTACTCATACTCCAAAACAAAACTACGCAGACTCCCAACAACAGCCTCAGATGCTATTCTGACTACTATCGACATTTTCCAATAGGGATATCTCTAGAACCACTCACGTTCTGCTATCTCATCATACACCTGGCCAAGGATTACTATGTTCCCATCCACTATGTTCCCGTTTATACCCCATCCTGAGAACACGACTCATGACATAGCATGGCTCACGACGTACATAATCCATCACACGGCCAAATCATGTACACCAAACCCTAACCGAAAGGGATTATCACTATCCTCATATCTATCCATCAATCCAATCATAACAACCGATTCCCAAGGTCTCCGACTCCCCATCACCCCTACTCACATGGCCATCCATAGCACAACTACAGCTTCCAGTAGCATACTCTTAAGAGGAGTCAGCTATCAAAGCCAAAGTCATCAACCATGCTTCGACTACACCTGAACAAAACTCTGCCCAAGAAAACACTCAACGGTTTGCCAACCGAGGCCTACCTCACTCGGTTGAACCCAACCCACTGGCGAGTTCTATAACATACCAGGTGATTGACGCTCAACCCATAACCATATGTCTACAACTGATAGCAATCGAGTGGCACATTCAAGACCCAAACCACGATCTCGTTGTCTCGAAGGGTGTAAAGGTTATATATATAAGGAAAACATGAAACACGACAACCTAAGGTCGATCTATCATTTTATTTCTAACACATACCACATAATCAAGCTAACACATAGCCACAACTTACACATAGCCATAACGCCACAACGATTATGAAGACATAACACTGATACCTAGAAGAACCGACAAGAATAACGTGTCACTTTGGATAACCTACTTAGATTCCCCACTAGAAATCATGTTCGCGAAACGTGTTTCTAACTTGTCTCCCAAGTTTGTTAATCTAAACGCCTGAAGGCAAGACTAATCAATTCTAAAGTCCAACCTCCATACTCACATATACACGGCATCAACATGCTCAACAACTAACATGCTCATGTTCCATACACACACGTCCTCACAATGTGAAGCACCCTCTTTTCACGGCTCATATGTATTCGAACCCAGAGCTCTGATTCCAATTTGTCATGCCCCAATCTCTGAGTCACGCGAAAAGCCACCGAACAATCACCAAAATTACCCAAACAAAATGGATGAAAATTATAAAGCCCAAACGAGGTAAAAACCTTTGTAAAACTACCCTATCGAGGGTTTCTTTGATTTAAAAGAGTAACACAAGAAACTACGGTTACGGCCCCAAAGCTAATCCTTTAAAATAAAATACATGTTTTAGAAAGGAAATCTTTTAAAAAGATGTGTAAGCCATTCTTAAATCCCTCTCGAGCACAAGAGTTTTGAATAAAGTCTAAATCATTTGAAAACCCTTTTTGCAAACTGTGATACAAGAAACCCACGGTTTCTCTCGAAAACATAAAACATGCATACATATACAAAAACTTACATATGCTTTACGACATATTACAATCCAACATGAAACATATACAAAAAGGTATAAACTACCTATCAAGACAAAACAAAAGTCTTGTCATCAGCCGCCTCCGGGCACTTTAAGGTCAACGTACAGGACCACGTTTACCTATAAAAGGTTTTATAATAAAATCTCACACCGTAAGCCGAAACCCAATAGAAACAGACTATAAAGCCATAAAGCAAGATATGCAATCACATAGCAAAAAGTTGACTCAACCTCAAGAGCCAAAAAGGTTTTTCATAATTACCCAAAAAAAAAGATTTTCCATCTTGAAAACCACCAATTTTTCCATCAGGCTAACCCGAGCCTCAAAACAGTTTTACTTCATAAACTCCACGTTTTTCATCCTCAAAACCATGCATTTCAACAATGTAGATAACGTTTCAAAAGTTAAAGAAAAGCAATAACCAAAACATTACTTTTCATTCGGATCACACACTGAGGAAAGAGAAAAGATATTTTTCACTCGAAACACACACAGCCGAGGAAAAAAATATAATGATTCCTATGTACCGACTCCGTCACAAAGGGACAGAGGTAGCAACTATAGACTCCTGCCCATTACCCAACCCCTAAACATCTTTGGACCAGTTAAGTAATGGCAAGTTCTATACAGAGTCACCACAACATAACTGCTGACTTTACAGACAGAAACCGAAGGACAAAAGCACCTACCACCTTCTTTACGGGAATTACCCCGAAAGACAAAGGCACTTATTCTGCGCACGTTTCCAGACTTCCATGAAGGGCAATTCGTGCCAAATATCCGCAATCCCGGTACATTTAGAGAATCAATTCAAAGACCAACCCATAGCAAAACTATGAAAATGTTTCCACAAATATTACATTAAACATGTATAAAGATCCAATCCATCAAACATGGAGATCAATAGTCTGGTTGTGGGCTGGTTTTGTGTGATGTGGGTTTATATCATGTTATTGTAACATCTTGGTTTTGCCCCGCCTTGAGCGGGGGTGGGTGGGTTTGTTGTTTTTAGGGGTTTTTTCCTCATTGTCTCATGTTATCCTGGGTTGACCCTTAGCATCTTGTAATTTTTTTTTCCTTTTATGTTATAATTAATTACCCAAAAAAAAGCGTAAAACATGCTTTTTATCCGAGTAAACATGGTTTAAACGTAAAACATGATATTATTTTTGGATAATTAATTGTAACATAAAAGAAAAGAAAAAATACAGGTGTACAAGGGGCATACCCCAGGTAATTACATAAGAACAATATCGGAGGAAACCTCCAATAACCAAAGTTACCAAAGTTACCCCTAAAAACATAAGGCTCTAAAACAAAAAAAAAAAGACTCCACCCCTGCTTAAAAGCGGGAGAATTAGCAACTAAGCACGCTTCATGCACAACCCACATAGGGAAAGAAACTACTGCTGATCAAAACACTACTATCATAGAAAAACCAAATATACAACATAAACCAAGTGAAGAGGTAAAGCCAGCAGCCAACAGTAACAGGCAGACCCAGTCGTAACCCTGTCAACATTAACCCAGCATCTCGAAATAGACATCTCGAACATGTAAGAAGGGCGAAAGGAAAGCCCAATAATTACCCCCCGAAAAAAGAAAGGAAAGCCCAAACAATGGAATACAGGATCACCTCAAAACTCTTCAAAAGCTGCTACCTAAGCAACAAGAAACTAATAGGATTGAAGAACTAACAAGGTCAAGGAAAACCACAGACCCAACCAAGGAACTCAGTCGCACAGAGATAGTCACACTCCCCAAACAATGGGGGAAAAAGATAGAGACAAGAAACCTTAGCTGGTGATAGCAGAAAACCATTCCAGAGTTAGTTCCTTAATCCAGCCAACCATCATAGGGAATCAACAACAGCCAATAGTAATAGCCCAAATTGAGACTAACCACAATAAGCACAACATCACAAATAAACAACGTTCTCCGGGGTGCGACGGGAACGCTCTCCTGGTGTGAAAGGAGGGAAAGATAGACATCGAGCACACAAAGAAAAGACGAAAAGAGGCCAAAACACACAGTAGTACATGGCTCCCCACAACACCTACTCTCCTAAGAGGATTTTCCAAAGAGCCTCTAAGAAGCTGAGAGAATACCCAAACCTCCAAGCTCAGGAGTTCAAAGGGGCTTTTCCTCTAACCAACTAGATAAACTGATGTAGCCTGAGCAAGTGAAGAAAACGGAACCTCCATAGCCAAAAAAGGCTTTGACAAAAGAGGTCCCAAGGACCAAAGTCAAAAGTCCAAAGAACAACCGAAAGGGAGCCATCAGAGGTCTATGAGTAATGTACCAGGGGTAGATGGGTCCCTAGCCAGCCAAAAAAAGCAATGGCAGATCAGTCCCAGAAAACTCTAGCTCAAAATTGGCCAACACAAATTACTAACCCACCTTGCGCATAGGGTCGCCAAACATAAGCGGTGGGAGACCCCTACAAGTTAGCAGTAAGTAATGGACAGATCAGCCCCAGAGTATCTATGATCAGCCCCAGAGTATCCGGCTTAGAGATAACCAAGGCCATCCCAAAGGAAACTCTACATCGGATCCAGACGAAGCAAGCCATCAGCTAAACCCCACTCAAAGAACCACCGAAAGACCCTACTAAAAGTACCTAGCTAGAAGAACAAACAGATTCTCATCCAATCCAAAGCAACCTCAGCTCCTCAGTATGACCACACACACCCCGGCTGCAAGTGGGGAAATGATAGGATATAAGAAAGCTCGAATAATAAAGAACCAAAAGAAACTTCCAACGAAGGTACCAGGGAGTCGTGCAAAGAGACCTAAATTCAGATGTACCCAACCAGGACCAACGAATAAGCCCCGCGGGTTTCACTTGCAAATTTCCACTGAATAAATAGGCCCACCAAATGGAGTCCATAAAACCAAAAACCATAGAAAGTGGTGGGTCCAATCAGTCCTGCATGCCTAGGCATTCCAATAGAACCAAAAAAAGGACCATATTTCATAAAAGAATCCACTTCAAAGCCATTAAGCCCTGCGAGACCCATTGCCTGTAAGACCACAAAATCGGATGCTTTGAGGGAACCTATCCCATCAACAAAATCTTCATGGGCCCACCATGTGAATTGGCTTTTTTTAAAATAAACTCGTAGGTAAAGGCCCCACCAAACAACTTATCTGACTTACACAAGTTGTAAACCACAATTCATGTGACCCCTTAGGTACTTGCTGAAAACCAGTACTCCAAATCGCATGGTAAATAGCACACGGTTTTTCCCAACAAGAGACCAATCCAAGCTTAACTTCAATATATAATCAGTGGGGTCCACCCTTAGTTCTCGAATGAACTGCAACACAACAGACCTGCAACACAATTACAAAGAGCGTTCCCAAACGGGTCCCACCATTCTGCAAAACCAATTACCCCACATTTGATTGAACTGCAGCAGGTTAACATGCGCCAAACCAGTGGTAAGCCCATGGTTTATTAAACAACTAGACTAGAGTGGTTTCGACTGAACGTTGGGCAGACCAACGACTACATAACCTGTAAACCCAGCAGTGTCATAGTTGACAACGCGCTCACAGCACGTGAAACCCACTTCATCTTCAATCTCCAGATTTGCTCATCGATGCCATTTTCTTGCAGATTCGATTGAAGCGCAAAGCATTTGCAAAAAAAAACTCTCCACAACCAGTAGCAAACCCAACTAGATTAATCGACAGCGTGGCTTCGGCTTGTACCGTTGATTCAAATCGAGCTTAAGGACAGGCAAACTGGGAGGATGAACCACCAACCCAGCCTCATCTACCTCAGCGCGAAGACCAAACCTTGACTGGTTCATCCATGGCTGAAAATCGAGCCCATAGATTAACAAGAGAAAGCCCCTAAAGAAAACACAAATCAAAAGAATTCGATCCCGAGAAGCCCCAATCGGATAATAGATCTATGGAAACCAGTTAACAGAAACTAAAACCAGAGAACGGAGATCTAAGGGAGCCACCGTAGCGCCCTAGATCTAGATTAAGTGTAGTAAACCTGATCTCACTTTAGATGAACACAGCAGAAGTATCATCCAACTTAACAGATAAACAATAAACATAACTAATAAATGAACTCTTTATATCATTAATTAACGAACAATGATAGTCCATGCTTCACCAGGGCGAAAACCAAGTATAGAATTTAATCAATGGAAATAGAAATAACATACTGTGCCTTAGATTCACCCCACCATTGCCATGGGACTGTGATCCGAAGCCATCTAGAACAAGAAGCTACCATCGATGCCTTGGGGAGAGCTTTCTCTAAAGAGAGAAGCTCTCCCCAACCCTCCTCAAATGTTTTTTTTTCTTTAAAAAACATGATATTAAAAGCATTTATAGAGTCCGAGCGTGTTTATCATTATTTATTAATTAATTTTAATAATGTATTTAAGTTCACAGAAATAGAATCTGATGATTAATGGCATATGTTGTATGTTATTAGCATGAGTGGAGACCCGAGATATAAAATTATTTAATGACGCTTGAAAATTTTGATTAAATGATTTGAATTCAATTTAAATTAAATTAGAGGAATTAAATAAGATGGGTTTTTGTAATTAAAAAAAAATGATGTGTATATAAAAAATGTGTATAAAAAAAATAAATAGTGGAATATTCGAGAAGATTTCAGAAAGAAAAAGTTAATAAATAACAGCTCATCTCAGCTGAAGCTGAGTGATGTGAACCCGTAAGGATTTGAATCCCCTTGAACCTACGAACAAATTGAAATAAACCCAAAAATGTCAAAATCAAGTCAAGGAACAAATCTTGACCCATTGAACTCTTGTTTCAAGAACTAAGATTGTAGTTAGGACGCCACAAGGAAGAAACCTTGATAAGTCCTTTAGTTCATTCAAGAACTACAAAAGAAACTTTCTCTCAAAAAAAATTGTACTTCAATTTGTTAAAGTCAAAATGATACATGGAGGCTCCTTTATATATGAGAAGGTCGGAGGAAATTCCTTATTTCTAAGCAATGTGGGACAACATGTACTAGCCAAAACTAAACCTAACTAAACCCAATCATGGGCTGGCCGAAATTACTTAGGCCTAAATCCTTATTCTTCTTATAATAATTAAAAGTAGAAAACCCAACAAATTAAATAGTCCAACAAGCCCATAAGCATGAATATTAAAATTCAAAACAATAGGTTGTGCTTTTCTCCATAACTTGTATCACATGAAGTGGAACAGGTTCTTCTTCTTATGGTCCCATCTTAAATGGTAGATTCTTGTATAGTAAATTGACATGCTCGGTCCAGACAGATTACACCAATCCTTGCATTGCATCATTGATCTTCTTTGCACTTGATTTTGTGATTGGCCCTTCTGGGACTTACAATGGATCTCTGAGACTTTGTCCACCATCTCTAAGACCACCTTGATTCCCATCATTCCCCCTCTCCTCAAAAGGATTCAACCTCGAATCGTCACCTACATCAAAAGGAGAAAGGTCAGAAATATTGAAAGTAACAGAAACATTATACTCACCTAGAAGATCGATTTTATAAGCATTGTCATTGATCTTCTCCAGAACTTGGAAAGGTCCATCACCCCGAGGGTGCAATTTAGTTTTTCGATGGGCTGGAAAGCGTTCCTTGCGCATATGCACCCAAACCCAATCTCCTGGGTCGAAGCTGACACGTCTTCGTCCTTTATTTGCTTGGGAAGCAATCTTCTCATTTTTCTACTCAATTTGAAGTCATACCCTCTCATGAAGTGATTTCACCAATTCAATTTTTTTTTTGTCTATCCAAGCTACTCCTATCATCAACAGGTAAAGGTAACAAATCCAAATGAGTAAGTGGATTAAGGCCATAAACAATTTCAAAAGGAGAATAAGAAGTTGTAGTATGCATAGTCCGATTATATGCAAACTCTATGAATGATAAACAATCCTCCCAAATTTTTAGGTTCTTTTGAATGACAGTACGTAATAAGGTCGATAAAAATCTATTCACTATCTCGGTTTGTCCATTTGTTTGGGGATGACAAGTAGTTGAAAACAACAACTTAGTTCCAACTTGCCTCACAAGACCTTCCAAAAATAGCTAAGGAACTTAGCATCTCGGTCAGGCACAATACTCCTAGGAACATCGTGGAGTCGAACTATCTCTCGAAAGAATAAGTTAGCAATGTGGGTTGCATAACTATCCAAAAACAAAATGTGGGTTGCATCATTAGTTTTATGACAAGATATGAAATGTTCCATTTTAGAAAATCAATCAACAACCACAAAAATCGAATCCTTACCTGTCTTTGACCTAAGTAAGCTCAAAACAAAGTCCATAGAAATATCGACCCAAGGCTCACTAGGTATGGGCAAAGGAGTATATGTGGTAAGACTCTAGATTTGGCCTACCTACAAGTAATGCATCGAGCATAAACTCTCTCCACATCACGTTTCATTCTTGGCCAAAAAAAGTGTTCATGCAATATTTCTAAAGTCTTCCTTACTCTAAAGTGACCCATCAAACCACCTCCATGTGCTTCACGCACAAGCAACTCACGCATAGAACTATTAGGCATGCAGAGTTTATTTTCTCTAAACAAGTACCCATCACGTCTATAGAACTTATCGAACGCTGCCTTCTCACATGCTTCATACACACTGGCAAAGTCATCATCAGTAGTATACAATTCTTTAACATACTCAAATCCCAATAACTTTGCATTTAAAGTAGAGACAAGGGCATATATTTTTGATAATGCATCGGCCACAATGTTCTCCTTACCTTGTTTACATTTGATCACATACGGAAAGGTTTCAACGAATTTCATCCACCTGGCATGCCTTTTATTCAACTTACCTTATCCCTTCAAGTGTTTCAAGGACTCATAATCGGTATATATGACAAATTCTTACGGCCGCAGGTAATGTTGCCAGGTCTCCAAGGCTCTCACCACTACATAAAGCTCCTTGTCATATGTTGGGCAGTTCAAAGCTGCTTCATTTAGCTTTTCACTGAAATAAGCTATGGGCCGCTTCTCTTACAACAAAATAGCTCCAATACCTATTCCTGAAGCATCACACTTAATCTCAAAAGTTTTAGAAAAATCAGGTAATGCTAAAATAGGAGCACTACATAACCTTTCTTCAATCTCAATAAATGCAAGATTTTGCCCACTTTCCAAATTAAAACCCATGGATTTTTTAAACAATTTCAGTGAGCGGTGTGGCCAGTGTACTGAAATCTTTGGCAAAGCGTCGATAAAAACTAGCCAAATCATGAAAACTTCTTACCTCCGCGATTGACTAGGGTGTGGGCCATTCTTTGATAGCCTTCACCTTTTCATCATCTACCTCGATTCCTCCTGTGCTAACAACATAACCAAGAAACACAACTTTGTCCAAACAGAAGGAACATTTCTTTATATTGGCATATAATTTTTCTTTTCTCAAAACATCAAGGACACAACACAAATGTTCTAAATGCTCATCTAAGTTCTTGCTATACACCAAAATATCATCAAAATAGACTACAATAAATCTGCCTATAAACGCACGCAATGCATGATTCATTAACTTCATAAATGTACTAGGTGCATTAGTTAGCCCAAAAGGCATTACCAACCACTCGTATAATCCATATTTAGTTTTAAAGGCAGTTTTCCATTCATCTCCCTCTCTCATCCTAATTTGATGATACCCACTTTTCAA
>JAULJZ010046005.1:0-14275 GCA_032270985.1 Heliamphora pulchella
ATGTGACATGGAATAATGAAATTAAGTCATCTGACGAATAATTTGAGTCCGAACCTGATAATAAAGAGTGTAAGTTTGTTGCCTTTACTGCTTTTATTGGATCAGGTACGTTTGAATTGTCTGATCATGATTCACGTGCTTCTCACAGTGATTCTGAAAAAAAAAACTAGATTCAGGTTCTGATTCTGAAAATGGGGATGAGAAAAATCTTCAGTGGGCTTATGATAAACTTCACAAAGAAAATTACAAAATGACAAAAGTTATCACTAAGCTGACACTGAAGGTTAAAACCTTGGAAAAGAAGAATGAAGCTCTCAAGTCAGAACTAACCGAGTCTCAGGATCTGGTTTCCTAACTAAAAATTTTTAAATCTAAAATGATTCAGAAATTGGTCAGTTCTGACAAACAAAAAAATGAACTTATTGAGTCGTATGATTCTTTCAAATCTAAAGTTTCTGAATTAGAATTGGAATTATAAGACTTAATAAAATCAAACTCTCTTCTTGAGGCAAAGATTAGAGAGTTGGAATCTGAATTGTTTACTTCTAATACCACTCTAAAGAAATTGAATGTAGGGTCCTTGAGTCTGGAAGAAATTTTAAGTGTTCAGAAAGGAGTGTTAGACAGAACTGGACTAGGATATGTTGGAAGTTCATCTATCTCGAAGATGGCAGGTAAAATTAGTTTTGTTAAAACTGTCAACATGCCTATAGGTACAGTTCAAATGGTGTTAAGAAGGTCAATCAATTCAAGAATGAAAATTTGAGAAAAGTTTTTCAAAAACCCTTACCACAACCTTTTGTTTTTCAAAAATTCATCCCGATTTGTTATATTTGTGGTATTGTGGGTTATATCATACCAAATTGCAAAAAATTGAACTCACTGTCTGGTTACCAAAGTAAAAGAAACGTTAAAACATTACATGACCAAATCAGACTGTTGAACGAAAAAACATACTGGCAGAGGTATGCTCGAGCGAACCCTATTGGCGCTCGAACGGACCACTGGTAGAATGTTGGCTCAGCTCACTGGTAGAGATGCGCTCGAGCGGATCCTATGGGCACTCGAGTGGACACCTGGCGGCGGCCCTACTATGGCCAGGACGCCAGTACGCACGTCAAACCTTTTCCAAAAACTCGTGATGTCTGGGTTTGGAAGTCCAATTTGAAGAGTTATATAGTTCATTCAGCTTTGAAAGCTCAAAACTCTTTTATGTGGTATTTAAATAGTGGATGCTCTCAATATATGTCTGGCGATAAGTCTATATTCTCTAGTGTCGACTCAAATGATGGAAGACTTGCCACATTTGGTGATGGAAACTCCTCTAAGATTATTGAAAAATGATCCATCAACTCTCTAGAGCTTTTCCAAATTGGACAATGTCGTACTTGTAGATGGGTTGAAAGAAAATTTTCTTAGCATATGTTAAATATGTGATACCCACCATAAAGTGCATTTTACAAAAACTGAATGTTTGATTTTGGATTAAAAAAAATTATAATTTATAGTATTTGGACATTTGATAACTGCTATGGAATCTTGCCCCAAACTGATCTAGCTTGCCACTTTGCAAAAATAGATGAAGTTGAATTGTGACATCATCGCTTAGGTCACATTAACTATAATGACTTATCTAGACTGGCTAATCTTGAATTGATTAATGGCATTCCTAAGCTATCTAGTTCAACAAAAGTTGTGTGTGGACCATGTCAATTGGGTAAACAAATTAAAGTCACACACAAGAAAATAAATCAACTTGAAACCCAATACCCTCTTCAGCTTCTTCATATGGATCTTATGGGTCCAACTAGAACAGAGAGTATAAGTGGCAAGAAATATATCTTTCTTGTAGTGAATGATTTTTCTAGATTTACCTGGGTAAATGTTTTGAGAGAGAAATCTGACATGTTTGTTATTTTTAAATCCCTATGTCTTAAGCTGAATAATGAATAAGAAAAAAAATCAACACATCACAAAGATCAGATTAGATCATGGAAGGGAATTCGAGAATTCTGAATTCTCAAACTTTTGTGATGAATGGGGAATCCAGCATGAGTTTTTAGCTCTAAAAATACCTCAACAGAATGGTGTCGTGGAACGAAAAAATAGAGTGGTACAGGAGATGGCATGTGTTATGCTTCATGGTAAAAAAGTTCCTCTCAGATTTTAGGCCGAGGCCATAAACATCGCTTGCTATGTGATTAGCCGGGTGTATTTACAGTTAGGCACAAAACAGACTGCTTATGAGTTGTGTAAAAGTAGGAAGCCAAATGTGAAATGTTTTAAAACTTTTGAGAGCAAATGTTACAGCTTAAAAGATCAAGAACAATTGGGTAAATTTGACTTCAGAAGTGATAACAGAATATTTCTTGACTATTCCTTTAATAGTATAGCCTATAGAGTATATAATTTGTGCACCTCTACTGTTATGGAATCTATTAATATAATTGTTGATGACACAGGAAAATCAGAGGAGATTTTAATACCTAAAGAAGACTAGCCAGTCCCACAGATTCTTGAAGAACCAGCTCTGTCTAGCTCGCCCAAAAAGATTGTGGACTCTAGTACAAACTTGGTCTCAGCACCAGTGGAGTTAGAAGGTTTGGAACCCTCAACCTATGATGATACGTCAACAAATGCGAAATCAGGTAAGTCGTTTGTGTTACATGTCTTTGATAGAGCCAAAAAATGTGAAAGAGACTCTGCTTAATGATTGTTGGGTGAATGCTATGCATGAAAAACTCGAACAATTCGTCAGAAATGTTGTTTGGGAGTTATTACCTAAACCTGAAAATGAGAATGTTATTGGTACTAAATAAATTTTCAAAAACAAGTTAGATGAACAAGGCACTGTTGTTAGGAACAAGGCTAGGTTAGTGGCACAAGATTACATACAGGTTAAAGGAATAGACTTTGACAAGACCTTTGCACCTGTGGCAAGATTAGAGTTTATTCGTGTCCTTCTTACTGTTACTTGTTTTCTAATATTCAAATTGTACTAGATGGATGTGAAAAGTACCTTCTTAAATAGTCAGTTGAAGGAAGTGGCCTATGTAGAACAACCTAAAGGCTTTGAGAACCTACACAACCCTGATCATGTGTATAAGCTCAAAAGAGCTTTGTATGGGCTGAAACAAGCTTCTCGAGCATGGTATGAATGTCTGATCACATTCCTTGTTGATCATGATTTTATTAAAAGAAGTGTGGATAATTCCCTTTTTCATTAAAAAGGACAAGAGAGATGTCCTTGTTGCACGGATATATGTGGATGGTATATTGTGTTTGGTTTTATATGTGAATCTCTTGCCCTTTCTTTTTCTAAATGTATGCATAAGGAATTTGAAATGAGTATGGTGGATGAACTAAACTACTTTCTAGGTTTACAAATTCAACAGTCTGACGACGAAATTTTTATCGCACAGTCAAAATATGCAAAAGGCCTAGTTAAGAGGTTTACGTTAGAATCTACCAAATATGTTCGAACCCTTATGAGTACATCTGTGAAATTGTCAAAAGATGAAAAAGGTCAAAGTGTCGATCAAATCATGTTTAGGAGTATGATTGGAAGTCTTTTGTATCTCACTGCCAATAGATTTGATATTGCTTTCAGTGTAGGTATTTGTGCATGTTATCTGTCTGATCATAAGAAATCACATTTAACTGCTGTTAAAATAATTATCCGGTATGTGAATTCTACTGTTAAGTTTGGTATTTGGTTCTCCAAATATACTAACTCAAACATTGCTGGCTTTTCTGACACTAATTGGGTTGGATGTACAGATGACAGAAAAATCACTTCAAGAGGTTGTTTTGATATTGGTAACAATTTGGTTTCGTGGCACAATAAGAAACAAAATGCTATTTCACTGTCTACAGCCGAGGCTGAATACATTGCTGCTGGTAGTTATTGTACTAAGTTACTTTAGATGAAACAAATAATTTCAGATCATGGTCTTATCAAAGATTATGTGGTTATCTACTGTGATAATACTAGTGCCATTAACATTTGAAAAAATTATGTTCAGCACTCTAGAATTAAGCACATAGATATAAAGTATCATTTCATTCGTCAGTTAATTGAGAATAGCATTATCATTCTTGAGTACATTGACATTGAAAGACAACTAGCTAATCTGTTTATAAAACCTTTGGAAGCACTTCGATTTGAATTTTTAAGGAAATCAATTGGCACTAGCATTTTGAACTAAGGTTGTTGTGAAGAAAAAATAAGTTCTTTTTTTCTTTTCTCTTCTTTTTTTTTTTCCTTCTCCAGCTGTGATTCAAGTTAAGTCGTGTGACTCAATCCTAATGAAACATTTTAAAAAATTGATTGAGAGTCTATGTCAGAAGGAACATGGAGAGTGTGCTTTCTTATGAAATCTTACAAGTTTTTGTTCTCAGTCTAGTGTAAGACATATGGGCAGTTAAATATGCATGTGACACATGATGGAATCTTGATTGAGAAACTCTATTTGATTGACCGTAAGAGTGGAATCCCTCGGGTGATGTTAATTTCTATAACCACCCCCATTTGTTTATCTATCCATTGCTCTTTGTTTATTCTAAACTATTACTATTATAATTTGCTTACAGAAATGGCTATCTATACGAATCTTACTTTCTCGTTTGCTATAGTTAGAAAGCCGTTGTTTATGTTACTTTTTATCTTGCTCATGAAAATGGCTACCTATATGAACCATACTTTCTCGTTCATTTTAGTGTGTTAGTCGCCATTTAAGCAACTGATCCTTTATGCGAACAAAAATGGCTACCTATGCAAACCTTACTTTTTCGTTCATACTAGTGTGACAGTTGTCGTTTAAAGCATAAATTTTTTCAAGATAATAGTTCGGTTGAGGGGGAGCTTCCGTACTTCTTCAATAGATAAACTTTGGGACTTCACTGGGTTTGACTTCATATTGTGGTGTTTTTTATAGATTTACAAATGTGTTGCATGCATATTGGTTTTTAGTATGCCATACAGATTGATATGGGGAATATATCTTGGAAGTGCACTTGGAAGTGCAAGTATACACATTCTCTTAAATTTCATTATTGATAGGCCTTTTATCCTTATTTTATCTTATTCCATCATGGGTTGGATTTTCATGTCTAAATTTTGTTTCTTTTTCTGGCAAGAGTCTTTTTTATGCTTCGTAAGTGTAGTTTGATCTGCTTCTTTTGAAACACCTGAGTTTAAATGCCAATTGATAAGAGTTCTTGTGTTTTTTTTCAAAGTTGCATGACTAGGTTCCCCGCTCGAGCGGCCTCAAGTGCGCCTGAGCGAAAATGGTCCAGTAACCCCTGGCCTTGCCCACGGCTCGAGCAGAGGTCACCTCGCTCAAGCGGATTGTCGCGAATCTGTTTTTTAAAATAGGGCCTCACAGTTTTTTTTATGTTTCTCTCTCTCGCTCTCTCTCTCTCTCTCTCTCTCTCTAAAACCTTCGCCGATCCCTCTTTCTCTCCTGGATTTGTCTCGTCTCTTCACCTTTGAAGATCGGATTTGGCCTTCCACATTCACGGTGAGTTCAATCTCTAGTTCTTGCTTTGGCGTTCGTCTGTGCCATGCTTCGAGGGTTTCTAGATTTGGTTTTTTTAGGCAAACCCACACCTAGGGTTTCCATTTGGTTTGTGTGGCCTAATCTACTATCGTTTTCGTAGGTTCTTGTGGAAACCACAAGTTTTTTTTTGGGATATCCGGATCTAGGGCCTCGTTTTTCATGATTTATGTGTGTTTTGCACCAAATCTAGAGTTTTGGCCCTAGGGTTTGTTTTTAGGAGCGAGTTTTTTTCTTCTTTTTTTTCTCTCTTCTTGCTCGATTCTAGGGTTTGGTTCATGGATTGCGTTTTTCATTTTGGAGCTTTAACCTTGGTTCTTCATTGTTGGCTTCGTGTTTTGAGTTTGGAGTTACTTAGCTCCAAGATGTTCTATTCCTGAATCTTGTGATGTGCATTGTGAATTGATATTGAACTATGGACATATAGTTTCTTTGCTATTTGCTCCTATTTACACTAGGATTTTCTCTTGTCCATTTAACCTTTGTTTTGAGGTTTTAGGTGCTCAGACTGGGTTTAGCTAATTGAGATTTCCATTATTGGGATAGGGTGTTTTTGCACAAGCTAATTCTCCTTACTTTGGACTTTGTTTCATGATTTTTAGTGCATTAGCTTTGTGCATTTAATCTCCATCCTTGTGATTTTGAAATTATATCTTTCGGTGAGGTTTAAATAGCTAATGGTCATCTCTAGTGCGTTCTGGTTTGTGACTTGCACATGGCTTCTGTGTTTTGATTTACTAGTCGTGCTCAAACGCTATTTGATTGGACCTGATTTCTCACCCTTGTCGGTGCTACCAAGTTTGAGAATCTATTTGCTACCTGACCTCTACTCTTAGAGAAAAATGTAAAACTCTCTGATTTTGCCAATTTACAAATCCCTCAGCTCTTGGAGAAATTAGGATGGACTTAGTACCTTTAAGTTGAAGGCAATGTCATGGTTGAGTTGGTTCGGGAGTTTTACTCCAATATGTATGACATTGAAATCCCGGCCCTTTTTTTTAAAACCTTTGTCCGTGGTCATGCCATCGAATTCTCTCCTGACATTCTTATCGAGTACATGGGATATGTCGATCCCATTAAGGACACGTATCCTCCTATCTCAGATGGCCCAGAGTTTTTTTTATCATATTGCTACGACCTTGTGTGGCACATCTCGAACTTGGTTGGGTGGGTACCTTTATCAAAAAGATCTTACTCCTAAATTTCGTCTTTTGAATCTCATAGTGAGTGCAAACATTGACCCCTGTGGTCATGTTTCTGATAGTAATCATGAGAGGGGCTATGAGTTATTCGTCACTAGTCAGGGGGAGGGTTTTGTTAATCTCCTGCCATTATTCTCCTCTGTATCACAAAGTTCATCAGTCATTGCACTTTTTCTCAAAGTGCTTCTCATATCCCTACCCGAAATACCCCTGCAGCTGATTAAGACAATTCTGATGATACCATCGCGAGTGCCACCACACCGCCTATTGCTACAGGGGTGTCGTCTCGACACTCTTTTGATGCCCGATTTGCATTTCTTGAGGCCCTGATTGCTGGTCTTCGGCAACACATGGACGCCCCTCTTGATTAGCTAGAGTTGCTGCTCCGAGGCCTTCTTCCACCTGACAGTACTTCTCAGATTCTTCTAGCAATTCTTCCAGGTGACACAAAGAGGGAGTATATTTTGGTATATGTTGGTGGGTACAAATTCTTTTGGGCCTAACAGGTAACTAGTAACAATTTTTGGTAACTTTCTTTTGGGTTTAATAGGTAACATGTGACAATTTTTGGTAACTTTCAGGTATATGTTTTTGTTGGTTGCAAGATACATTGAGATACCGTGTTTCTTTGGTTAATATTTTGGTTGCATGATTCTGATGTTACTGGAGATACAATTTGGATGTGTTGCATATATGTGGTTTTGGAGATACAGGATGACTATTGAATGGATGCATGCTATGGCTTTTTTAGATATGTGATTTAATTCTTTTATTTTTTTTGTTTATGAATTTGAGTTGCTTGTTTGTTTGTTTTTTTTTTTTTTTGGAAAGATTGGATGAAGAAGGTTGTTTGAAGGTTGTTTCATAGAAGATTAAGATAGTTTAGTTGTGTTCACTTGGAATTGCCAAGGGAAAGATTGTAAAGACATTAATTTTGTATTAATTTTTATTTTTTAATTTTATGTGGCAATTCGAGGTGTTTGGTCAGGTTTGAACTCTTCATTAGTTTAGATAGGTTTATGATAGTTTTAGTTGAATAGAGATTCTTTAGAATCTAGTTGAGTCTATCTCAATCTGATTTGATGAAGGAGTCCCTATCGAAGGAGGAGTTGAGAGTACAACTATAGAAGCTAAAGGCATAAGCAACCAAAAAGTAGAATTTGAGGAGTCATTCTGTAGCTAGACCGCTCGAGTGTCCAAAGGTCCGCTCGAGCGGACCCATGAATTTCAGTTGGTGTGTGATACGTAAACCTAGGACTGATGACCTATAAAAGGGTTTTCAGGCAAGCACGAAAACACTTTTGAACCTCAGAGATTCAGAGCTTCAAATCAAATTCACAAGTGTGTTGTGTCTCCAAAATCTCAAAGATCATTCAAGAGAAATCTTAGACGGAGTTCTAAGTTTCGATAGAGGATTCTTTCGAAAAAGCTACTACGAGGATTCATTGTAGTGGGAATCAAGAGGAGAACGATAAATGAGGATTTGGCATACAAGATTAAGACTAAAAGATTGAGAATTCGATCAAAGAGTCTATAAGTTGTATTGTAACTGTTCGTGTTATAGTGCTTGATTCCTGAACTTGGTAGTTCTGTGATTTTTTACCCGTGTTGAATTTTTTCATGTAAAAATTGTGTATTGTGTTTATTTCTCATTGCTTCTTATTCGTGATTATGATTGATTAAAATTGACAAAATATTATTTTCAAAAAGGAAATCATTTTATCAGGTTTAAACTATTAGTTAGCGTGGATTCAAGAGTACCCTAGGGTTTCCCTTTTATTCGAATTAAAAACTTGTTCATTGTTTAATTCTTTCTTAAACATTAGTCAATCAAAATCTCAAAAACCTCTGTCAAAATTTGAATTAGATTTTTAATTATAAAATCAAGTAACATAGCATTCTTAATCTCATTGGAATGATACATGATTTTAACCAATATTTTACTGAGTAGTACTTTAATGTGACTTTTAATAACTATTTCTAGTGTGACCGCATCAGTATTATTCCCCATAATTGAGAGTTGTCAATACTAATTGGATTTAAAGAGTGATTTTACTAACCAACACTTGTTGGGCAATGAATAATATTTAATGTGGATAAACTTTTTTTCTTGAATATTAATACATTTTTAAAAATGGGCTCCTTGCCATTCACAGAGTTGTCAATACTAATTCATGTATTATTTATCCATTAATTGTTGCCTAGTAACTATTGCAGGACAGAAAGAAAGTAGAGTGCAGGGACAACTCTATACATAGAGCTTGGTTGGGTCAATTGACCCCATTAAAGAATTTTTTTATAAGTATTATTATATGAATTTTTTTGTTGATGCATAATTGACCTTATAAAAAAATATAATTGACCTTAAAATAATATAAAATACTATACAATTATCTTCAACATGTCGCACAAATTATTTTTTTAGTATTTTGTTTCGAACATGAAAGATACATTCATAGCCCCTTGAGAACCATGATAAAAAGCTTCATAAATTACAAATTTAATTATACCACTGCCGCATTAAGCTATTCTTCACAATTCTATATATGCAACTTAATTAAAGAGTTTAATAGCCATTTTATAGAGTTAAATAACAAGGTAGCTTCTTTGTGTAAGCTGATTAAGTAATTGTTTAATCGCACATATTGAAAATAATATTTTTGATACTATTGATAATTAAATTATTATTACGGATCTTAAAATATGAAATCTGGTCGAGTAGAATTGTAAAAACATGTATTTATGCTTTCAACAGTATGAGTTTGTTAAAAGTATATTTCAGTCATTAATTGATACCTATAGTTTTAATTTGTAGAATGTTTTTTTTTTATAAGGTAGAATGTTAATAATAGATAATTAATTAGTAACTAATTTAAAAGTTATTATCTTATAAAATAAATAAAACTTAAGTTTTTGAAATAACCATCAATAAAAATTCTAGGACTCACCATTAGTAGGGGTACATATATATATATATATATATGAATCTTAAAAAAACATTCAGTAGATGCATTAATCAAAATACCCACTTGGAAAGGGTCATATATATATAATACTGAAGCAGCACCCAGATTCATCAGTATACTGCCAAGAAAGACAGTCACCAATGCACATTATCTTTGGCCCTTTTCATCCACTTGACCTTTTCCTTTACTTTAAACATTTTCCCAACTCATTACCCCTCCTTTTTAATTATAAGAAGAAAAAAAATCAACTTGATAATTTGGAAACCTTCCCAATTCATACAAACTGAATGCCCATTTAAATATGAATTTCAGCAATACCACTTCTTAAGTTAAGTGCCATATGAAATTGAAAATTGCAAAAATAGATTTTAATAAAACTAACAAATGGTATAAATTAGAGTACCCACTTTGAAAAGGCCAAACAATACTCTAGGTCTTGTTTGGCAACTTGGTTTTAAGCTATGTTTTTTGTTTAAAATTATTTTAATCAAAAAAGTTAAAAGTTTATTTTGGGAGAGAAATGTGCTGACTTTAAGCCAAATGTTTAAATAGCTTTAAGCAAAAAGATAAAAAAAATTTGCTTAAGGTTGTTCTAATTTTTTAAAATTTATTTTTAAATAATTTTATATTTAATATATATCTTGTTTGATAAATTTTAACGACAAAATTTTAAAAATATAATTTTTATAAAAAAATAGACGTGTATGATAAAAATTATAATATTTTTAAAAAAAATATAAAATAATTATGTAAAAAGCAAAAAAACTAAAAAATTTTGAGTTAAAAAGAAAAACTTTTTAATTTTTTAAACTTTATATGAAAAGACAAAAAAAAATTAACTTTAAACCGACGTAAAGCCGCGTGACAAACGAGGCCTCAGTCGCTTTGCAGATTCATCAGTTCACTTCAAAAAACAGAGCCTCCATAAGTCTCATTTTTGGGCCTTATAATTTTATTCCCCACACAAATTTTTTGCTAGTTGAAAACATTTTTTCCAACCGCATCACCAACTTGATACTGCCCTGTTTGGGCTAAATTTCAGAACTATTTTACTTATTTTTGTCATTTCTTATCTTTTTAGATCTTTCGATTATTTTTTTTAAATAGTTTCGATGAGATAAACTAAAAAAGCAAAAACATTTGGTGAAAATATAAAGAAAGTTCACTAATAGCGAAAATAAACAACATTAAGACCCTATTTCAGATGTTTAAAAAAATGTTAAATTGTTTGGAATAATTTTTTATAGTAACTTTTGTGCTTTTTTTATTTTTATTAAAAGGTATCAAATGTCTTTACTTTTTTTTTTTAAAGTTGTATTATTTAAGATATTGGCATGACTTTTTTGTTTTTGTAAGAAAAATTAATTTTTTTAATTAAGTATATTATAGTCATTTTACTTTTAAAAAGTTAAAGTGTATGTGATGTATATAAGTTTTTTCTTGAAACAAGAAGTGAAAAAAGTTAATAGCATTTTAGATATGCCAATCGGTAGAGCTTAAAAAATGGCTTATTGGCTTAATTTTTGTGCTTTTTTTTATTTTAATAAAAAAATTACTTTTTTAACTTGTCTAAATGAGAGGAGTCGAAAATTATAATAATTCCACTAAATGATAAAAGCAATTTACTAAATATGAAAACAAACAAAATAAAAAAAGTAAATAAAAAAGAGTATGGCTTTTCTCCCGCCCTTCATTTGACTAGAGAGATAAAATTTTGTTTTTTTAGTCTAAAATAGATTCATTTTGATAATTTGAACAGTTTTTTTTATTGTTTTAAGTGTATATATTATTATTATAAAAAATTAAGTTGATCGAATATCAGTAAATGTCTTAATAAATTACATATGTATTGATAAAATAAATAATAAAATAGAAATCACAGTTTATTTTTATTAACATGATTTGTTATGTTAGTTATCAATATTCGATTAATTTAATTTTTTATAATAATAATATATATATATTTAAAATAATAAAATAAATAGCTCAAATTATAAAAGTGAATCCAGTTTAAACCCAGAAAAAATAAAACTGAACCCTCTTCCATCTGTAGAAAAGCTGCTCTCAATAAAAAAAATTATTCCAAACGGGACAAAATTTATAAATTAATATTTCCAGCTCATGGAGAGTGACCAGTGTTCATTTGAAGCTGTACTCTTTTTTTGCAGTTTCCATACAAATTAAACCCCACCAATCATATCTTCTCTCTCTCTCTCTCTCTCTCTCTCCAGATGCCTTTTTCTCTCTTCATGGAAAAATTAAACCAAACAAACTTTTACATAAAATATATCTGTATATACTATTCAAAAAAATATAATTAATTTTATATATTTTTTAAGATTTTGCAAAAAAATTTTAATTATATTATTATTCTTAATATTTTAAAAATTATTTTTTATTTATAATTAATTTTATAATTAAATTATGTTTAAAATACTTTTATGCATGAATAATTATTAGTTGTTTTTGATATATCAAGGTGTCCGAGTCAGTTTACCTGCACTTTGATTAATTTTTAAAAAATCAATTATACCGTTCACTTGTGTGGGGGGTGGGGGGGGGGGTGCGAATTAAAATCAAAACAAATCTCGTATAGATCAATTTCAAAGAGTTAATAACACCTAAAAAGTTTAGAACTTGAGATTTTAAAAGGAGAGAGTAGGTATAGGCAGCAATAAAATAAGAATAGGCTTATATCCAGTCTCGCTCTGACTAGACATTATTTTTTACAATAATAATATATAAATTGAAAATAATAAAACAAATAATTCAAGTCATTAAAATAAGTCCATTTTGGATTCAAAAATATCAGACTAAGACCCTGATTGGCAACCTTGGTTTTTTAAATTTTTAGTTAAAAATATCAAAAAGTCAAGGTTGCATATTTGACAAAAAAAAAATTAAAAGCTAAAAATTCAAATTAAAATACAAAATTTTAAAATATTCTAATCAAACTCCTATCCTTTTTAAAATACAATAATATTCTTTATTCATAACTTATTTACTAGCACTATTAATTACATATAATTTTTAATATTAAATATATGAAAAGATAAAATTATTTATTTTGAACAAAAGTAAAAAAATTAATTTTTTACCCAAATAGTTAATTTTAAAAATTTTTTCTTAAAAATTAATTAAATATCAAATAACCTACTTTAAATCTAACATAACTTTTTAATTAAAAACACTAAAAAAATAAGAAAATAAAATTAGCTTTTAAGCTAATTCACAATATGGCCAAAATCAGTTCAATTCCATTGAAAACAGAGACGACCACATCAAATATTCGAAAGTGGAAAAATGCAGAGGGCTAGGATCATTGCATCTCTTTTTAGATCGCATTGGCAAATAGTTTAAAAATTAATTTTTAATTTTTTAATTTTTTTATATTTTTAATTAAAAATTAAATTTAATTTAAAGTAGATTGTCTGATAACTTAATTTTTAAACTAAATTTTTTAAAATTAATTATTTGAATAAAAACTTGTTTTTTTACTTTTTATTAATATTGGATAATTTTTTCTTTTTATATATTTGATATTAACAATTATATATAGTTAATAGTAATAGTAAATAAATTATGAACGAAAAGTTTTATTATATTTAAAATGAGGTTAGAGTTTAAATAGGAGATTGTAGAAGTTAGTGTTCTGATTTAACCTTTTAGTTTTTTTATTTTTTTTTCAAACAAATTATATTAATTTTTTATATTTTTAGCTAAAAAATTAAAAAATTAGAGTTGCCAAACAGCCTCTTAATTTGAAAGTCAGTGCTTAGAGATGCGCATACCTATCTTGCCATTTGGGCGCTTCCTTTTGAGATGTCTAAATTTTTTGATTTTTAGAAGTTAAGTTTTTTTAAAAAAAATAGAAAAAAAATTAAGAGTTTTTGAAATAATTTTTTTAGGATAGCTATTTCTGTGCTTTTTTTTTATAATGTTTAATATGTCGTTATATATTGTTTTTAAGTTATAGTATTTAACATATTAACACAAATTTTTTTTATTGTTAAGAGTAGAGTTAATTTTTTTTATTAAAGTATTATAGTCATTTACTTAAAAAAAAGATTTAATATGTTTAAGATGTGTATAGGCTCTTTTTTGTATGAAAAAAATAAAATAAAATTAGTTGACTTTTAGAGAAATCAAATGGTATAACTTAGAAGTAAGTTTTTCTTTTGTAAAAAAATAAGCTTTCTAGATATCCCAAATAGAGCCTTAGGCAGATTTGTGCCCGATTAATTGGTAGTGCTTAGCATTGTTGAAACTAGTAGTTTATAAATTGTAATTTGTAGCGAAATTTGTGAGTGTTTGGCGAATATTATAATTTGTAACTGAAATATAAGAAAAAGTAATTAAAATTTATAACAAAAACTGTGAGTATTTAAAAAAAATTATAACTTATAATTAAAATCAGTAGCAAAAAGCTAAAAATTAGTATGAGTAGCTTTGCCAATTACACCACCTTTGTAGTTTGTGCAATTTTGGATGATATATATATATATATATATATATATATATATATATTTATATATTTATTTATTTATTG
>JAULJZ010046016.1:0-14275 GCA_032270985.1 Heliamphora pulchella
ATAGTATCCGATAGGAATCCACGTTTTACATCCAGATTTTAGCCAAGTTTACAACAGGCGCTGGAAATTATGTTAAAGTTTAGTACGGCTTTTCACCCGCAAACTGACAGCCAATCAGAAAGGACAATTCAGACCTTGGAAGATATGTTCAGAGTTTGTGTACTGGACTTTGTCGAAAGCTGAAAAGAACATTTGTCATTGATTGAATTTGCGTATAATAATAGCTTCCAGTTGACCATAGGAATGGCCCCTTGCGAAGCATTGTACGGCAGAAAATGCCGAAACCTAATATATTGGGACGAAGTCGGAGAAAGGAAGCTACTTGGCTCTGAAATTGTGCAAATCACCACGGACAACATAAAATTGATTCAAGAAAGATTAAAGCAGTCTCAAGATCGACAGAAAAGTTACGTGGATAATCGGAGACGCGACTTAGAATTTGAAGTCGGAGATCATGTATTCTTAAAAGTATCACCATGGAAAGGAGTAATGAGATTCAAAAAGAAAGGAAAATTGAGTCCATGTTACATTGGGCTATATGAGATCATTAAAAGAATTGGAAACACAGCATATCAATTGGTCCTACCTCCGGAGTTATCAGGATTACACGACGTATTCCATGTCTCAATGTTAAGAAAGTACATGCTGGATCCTTCTCATGTGTTAACAGTGCAACCAGTCGACCTGAAACCCGACCTTACATATGAAGAGAAGCCAGCACAAATATTAGACAGAAAGGAACAAGTTTTGCGAAATAAAGTCATTCATTTACTAAAAGTATTGTGGCGGAACCATTCGGTGGAAGAAGCTACCTCAGAACGAGAAGAGGAGAAAATTTTGAGTAGAAAGGTACGAAAATTTTGAGGACAAAATTTTTTGAAGGAGGAAAGATTGTAATAACTCGTACCATGACAATTAATAAAAATAAATCACGCGTTACTCCATAGAATAATATATGATTTGATAGTTCGTAAAAAAATTTTAAAAATAAAATTTTTGACAAATAATAATATAACAATAAGAATTTTAAATAGTTCTAGATTTCTTTACATATGTTTTGATAGGATTATAAAAAGATTTTAGATAAAATTCTGGATAAGATCAAATCAAAGTTAATGATTGAAGAAGTTTTGAATAATATTCTGAATAAGATCAAATCAAAGTTAATGATGGAAAAAAATTTGAATAAAATTCTGGATAAGATCAAATCAAAGGTAATGATTGAATAAAATTTGGATAAGATCTGGATAAGATCAAATTAAATGTAATGATTGAAAAATATTTGGATAAGATTTCAATAAGATTCTGGATAAGATCAAATCAAAGGTAATGATTAAAAAATATTTGGATAAGATTCTGGATAAAATCAAATCAAATGTAATTTGGATAAGATTCTGAATAAGATCAAATCAAATATAATGATTGAAAAAAACTTGGATAAAATTCTGGATGAAATCAAATCAAAAGTAATGATTGAAAAAGATTTGAGTCAGCCTATAAAAGGTACTTGGTGGCAACATTCATCACATATCATCTCTCACACATAGTGAGCTTTTAAGCCAAACACTCAACGCCACCTCCACCGTGAGCCCGACACCGCACAGCCACCGTCGTCGCCAGACGCCGCCGTCAGCCTCCATCACCATCCCCGGCCACCATTTCTCTCTCTGTTATGGAATCTCTTGCTCTCTCCATTATGCATTGAGATTTTATCACTCGAGGATTAGAAATTTTGGGATCAAGATCAATGAGAGAGTTTTGTCACGCCTAAGTCGAGGTGAGATGCTTAAGTATTATCTTGAACATAAATGTAATATTATTTTGAATATAAATGCATGTGAGATACTTAAATATTATCTTAAACATAAATACAGTATTATTTTCGAACCTAAATGCATGTGAGATACTTAAGTATTATCTTGAACATAAATGTAATATTATTTTGAATATAAATGCTATTTTGAATATAAATGCATGTGAGATATTTAAGTATTATTTTGAACATAAATGAAATATACTTTTGAATATAAATGCATGTGAGAGTGCTTAAGTATTATTTTGAACAAAAATGCATGAACATTGCTTTGAACTTGTTTTATATCCATGTTTTTGAAGCACGAAAAATTGTGATAGTATGATCTTTTCTTCAAATGCCATGATTTTTCTAAATATACTATCTGCACTTTTTACAAAGTATGAGTTGTGAAAAGAAAATTTTTGATAATGTGCTACTGTTCCAAAGTGTCAAGTTATAAGGGTTTTCGGCTCTTGATATCCCGTTAGGGGAGGTTACCCAATTATGGGTGTTGTTGCTCCCTATGGGGGAGGTTGCCCGTTGAGCAGGAATTTTTTGCCTTAAAGGATTTGTGGATTATAAGTCTCGGACAGCACATACCACTCGTGCTTGGTGGAGAGTGCCCCTCATGCCATCACGTTGCTAATCCATGCATTGAAAATTGAGGTTTCGGTACCGTCGGAACTCCCGGTCATGATGTTGACGACTACTTAGTCACTGTTGGGTATGAGTAGTGCATAAGACATGATTATTTTGCATTGTGGCAGCTATGCCAGAAACTTTATTTTTAGACAGTGAATTCTATAATTTGTGGTTGTTGAGCCTAAAATGCTAGTTTTACAAAGATTGAGAAAAATTTGTTATAACTTGTGAGATCCTAAAAACCTGATAAGGTTATTTATGGAATTTTGTGGCAAGTGGATGCAATATCTTACTTTTCTTATGGAAAGCGTGATGTTTTAGTAGAATGACTATTTTTTTATCTTATTCATTATAATACTAAATGCACTCTCCTATAACCTTTGTGGTTGAGATAGCAGGGATGGCTAGAGTTGGTCTACCACAATCATCAAGTTTATAATTTCAGACTCGTAGTTAATGTTTGTTTCGAAAAAAGATATGCTGGTTTGGGAATACAGGATAGCGTATCCGAAACATGTACAGTTACTTGTTTCCTATAAATAAATAATTCCAGTTTGATAATTTTGTTTAGTATATGCCGGTTTGGGTATACTGAAAAATATAATAATATCATGTACAAGTACTTCTCGTATGATGATTTTAGATTACATCGGTTATTTATGTCTCACCTGAATGCCTTTTGTCACTACATTCGCTGTAACGAGAAAGAAAAACTGTGCAATCTGAGGATGTGATAATATTCTTTATCGATTTTGTGTTTTTAGAAAAGGGTGTGACAGAATTGATTTTATTTTTGAATTTTCGGGTCTCTTGTGCGTCCCTACATCGACCTACTAACATTATATTTTCTCACCAATAAAATAATTTCTCTGACAACAAAGCCACCCGAGCTAAAAGTAAAATGATGTGACTCTCAAATTGAGGGGCTGATAGGAAGGACAAGTATACTTTCGCTTTTAAGTTTGGCTTAAAAGTAAACTTAGTTTGTGTTTGCCCTAACTTTTTTAAGAGATTTTTTGACTTTTTAATTTTTTTTCTAAAAAAGTAGATATAAAAAGATATAAAAAAATCAAGTTATTTTAATAGGAGGCCAAACCAATAGATTTTTTAAAAGGCTTTTAAGTAAAAAAAAAAAATTTAAGAAAAAACTAACCCAAACATAGGCTTAAAAGCAAAAAGTAAAATGATGTGACTCTCACATAGAAATGAGTAGTACACTTTTGACTTAAAAGTTTTAAGACCGTTTGACTACTTAAGTTTTTGACTTTTTAGTTGCAAATGCAAAATAGTCAATATAATCCGTTTGACAAAAAAAATTAAAAGGTTAAAAATTCAAATTAAAACATTAATTCCTAAAATATTTTATTCAAACTCTCACAACTTTTAAAATACAATAATATCTCTCAATCCTAACTTATTTACTACCACTACCAACTGCATATAATTGTTAGTTTTAAGAAAAAATTAATTAAATGTCTCATTTGGAGAACTTGTGGTCCACTAAGTCCTAACTACTTTTTTAATATTCTACCAAATCTTATTTTTTAAAAATTATTATTTGGTTGGACAAATATATCTCGTGCTTCCCATATTTGACATTTTTTTTGGGTTTTCCCCCAACTTCACTGACGCCTCCTCCCTAGGCAGTCCCATGTCGCCGTCGCCCTCGCTCAGTCCTCGTCGTCGAAATCACTCAATTTGGTCATCGGTGAGGATGAAGAACAACTTGATCTAGTTAGATCTAGTCGATTCGGCGGTGGCGGCAACTACAGCGCCACTTGAAGACGTCGGCTTCGACAGCGAAGGCGACCACAGTGCTAATCGACAACGATGGTGGTGTTGGATAACGGCGAAGTGACGGCGAGGTGACGGTGACACTACTGGTCTCCTCACACGATGGCGACGCTACTGGCCTATTCATCACTCCTCGCGGCGATTGTTTCTCTGTGTGTGTGTGTGTGTGCGTGTGTGGTGGTTGTTGTTGTTGTGATGGTGGTGGTGGTGACAAATGTCTCATTTCTTACAATTTCTCATTTCAAAAATAATGATACATTTGTAGTTATACAAATGAAATGTCTCATTTGTTAAAAAATAATGAGACATTTACACATTCAGATACACATTAATTTGAAAAATATCTCATTTACATAAAATGTCTCATTTCTCAAAATAAGATATTTGCTATGAAATGTCTCATTTATTCAAGAAATGAGGTATTTCATAACAAATGAGACATTTGATAACAATATTTTATTTTCAGATTTAGAACTAGAATGAGACATTCATAACAAATGAGACAATTTAAAATTTAGAACGAGAATTTTTCAATTTCTTATCTATCTCCGACAAATCTGGTGGTGGTGGTGGTGGCGGTAGCGGCGGCGGTAGTGCTTTTGGCGGCGATGGTGGTGGTTTTGATGATGGCGACAATGGTAGTGGTGGTAGCAGTAACGACGGCAGCGGTGGTAGTTGCGATAGCGGCGGCGGTGGCAATGGCAACAGCGGCGGCGGTGGCAGTAGTGTTGGGGAGTGGTGTTGGTGGTGATGGGCAGTGTATGGTTTATTAAAGGTAATTTTTGTATGAAAAATATGAAAGAGGACTTAATGGAACATAATTCTTATATTGGACTTATTGAAATACAAGATTCCTAAATGGGACCTAGCCTAGAATCTCCTTATTTTTAATTATATAGAAAGATAAAATTATCAAATTTGAATGAAAAGCAACAAAACTAACTTTTTACCCAAACAACCAATTGTTAAAGGATGGAGAAAATTTTTCACTAGGATAGACTGATCGAGTAGTCTAGGGACTAATTGATCGGTCTTTAATGATACCGAGAGCAGTCAAAGACGGATCGATAGACGGATCAATTCGAATCGACGACCGATCGAGCGGTCTATAGACCAATCGAGCGATCTATTTAGGACTGCATTTTTAAAGGCTGCTAGGATTTGCGGTTGCAGTGTGGTTTTGACTTATTTTTCATATTCATTTGCCCCATAGACACCTCTCTTGTATTCTTTCAAGTTTATAAAGAAAAGTGTGAGCTGTGGACATAGGCACATCTTGTCGAACCACGTACATTTGTATGTTTCATTATTGTGATTACTTTTCTTATTCATTTTCATTCTTGTGTGATTTGTGTGTGCTTCGGTGACTTGTAGGTGCGATTGTTGAGACTGAATCCAACTCCTAACAATTGGTATCAAAGCTCTAGGTTTAGAGGTTGAAGAACGCATCATGGCAGAAGAAGGAAAATCTACAGAGATCGAGAAGTTTGACGGAACAGATTACGGGTATTGGAGTATGCAAATTGAGGATTATCTATATAAGAAGAAGCTACACTTGCCTCTCATGGGTACGACGACATATGGTATGGAGCATGACAAGTGGAGTCTGCTCGACAGACACGTGTTGGGAGTTATTTTATTAATGTTGTCCAAATCAGTGGCACACAACGTTGTCAAGGAGAAGACCATATCAGACTTGATGGCAGCTTTTTCGAATATGTACGAAAAATCCTCGGCCAATAATAAGGTATATCTTATGAAGAAGCAGTTTAATCTTAAGATGGTAGATAGTACCCTCTGTTGCACAACATCTAAACAAGTTTAATACTATCATAAATCATTTGGCTTCTGTTGAGATTGATTTTGAGAATGAGATCCGTGCTTTGATTGTTTTGCCTTCATTGCTAAACAGTTGGGATGCAATGAGAATGACATTAAGTAATTCTGTCAGAAAGAACACACTCGAGTATGATGATGTTCAGTATCTAATTCTAAACGAGGAGATTCATAGGAGAAATGCTAGTGAAGTATTTGGTTTTTGTTCTAATTCTAGTTCATCATTAAATTTTGAAACAAAGGGCAGAGGATCTGACAAAAAATTAGAATCAGGGTAAATCAAAGTCCAAAAAAGACCAAACAAATCCCGTTCTGGGAGGCAACATAAATGTTGGAACTGCAACAAAGCCGGTCATATTGAAAAGAACTGTAGGGAATTAAAGAAGAAGACTAACAATGATTCTGACAATGTCTGTAACAGAAGATATACATGATACTTTACTTCTCTTAGTTGACAGCCCCATTGACTCTTGGGTGTTGGACACAAGAGCCTCGTTCTGTACTATAGCACACCAAGAAATCATCGAGAACTATGTAACAGGTGATTTTGGAAATGCGTACTTAGATGATGAAGAAGCACTGGATATTGTGGGTACTGGAGATATCCGCATCAAATTGCTTAATGGGTCCTTATGGCTGATACACAAAGTTCGACATGTTCCCAAATTGATGAAATTTTTCAATATGTGTTGGGAAACTTAACGTTGAAGGACGTATAGTAACATTTGTTGGTGGTACATGAAAGATCACAAAGGGAGCTATGGTAGTGGCTTGTAGACCAAAAACAAGCACTCTGCTTATAACTTCAAGTACAAAAGATATGGTGGCAGTTGTTGATAGCGGAACAAACACAAACCTATAGCATTAAAGATTGGGTCATATGAGTGAAAAAATAATAAAAATACTTCTTTCTGAAGGTAAATTATCATAACTAAAGTCTCTAAAATTTGATTTGTGTGAAGGCTGCACTTTCGAAAAACAGAGAAATGTCAATTTCTTGAAAGGGGACAGAACACTAAAATCTGAAAAACTAGAGTTGGTGCACACAGACTTGTGGGGGCCCTCCCCGGTTACATTCCTGGGAGGATCACGGTACTATATCACCTTTATTGATGACTCAAGCAAGAATGCATGGATTTATCTTTTAAAAAATAAATTTGAAGTCATTGAAACCTTTAAAAGATGGAAGGCTGTGGCTGAAACTGAAACGGGCCTGAGGTTGAAGTATTTGAGATCAGGCAATGGAGAAGAATACATAGACGGGGGTTTAGAGAATTTTGTACTACAAATGGGATTAAGTGGTAGAAGACTACTCCTGTAACACCACAGCAGAACTGTATGGCTGAGCGTATGAACATAACCTTAAATGAGCGTGCTAGGAGCATGAGATTACATGTTGGGCTGTCAAATTTTTTTTGGGTTGATGCAATGAACACAACAGGTTATTTGATAAATCGTGGATCGTCAATTCCTTTAAGTTGCAGAATTTCTGAAGAAGTTTGGAGTAAAAAAAAGGTAAATCTTTCTTTTCTAAAAGTATTTGCATGGTAGCACCTCATACATTCATATTGATTCTGATGCTTTTGGTTATTGGTTTTGGGATGATCAAAATCGAAAAATTATCAGAAGCAAGAATGTTATCTTCAATGAGTAGATTATGTACAAGGGCAGGTCAAAAGTAGAATTTTACATTGTGATGCCAGATGCGAAGAAGTCCAAGTTTGTTGATCTAGTTGACATTTCTAAAAATACTTTGCAGAATAGGAATGAAGAAGACAAGGAAAATGTGAACCCATAGGTAGAACAAAGTACATCTGCAACTGTTGTCAAAAGGTATTCCAGAAGCATTAGGCCACTACAACGTTTTTCACCGTCCTTATTTTACATCTTGCTTACTGATAATGGAGAGTCCGAGAGTTATGATGAAGCCTTGCAGACTCAGAACTCAATGGAGTGTGAGTTAGCCATGAAGGATGAGATGAACTTACTGTTAACAAATCATACATGGGTGCTGACATAATTGCCAACAGAAAAGAAAGCTTTGCATAACAAGTGGGTATACACAGTAAAGGAAGAGCATGATGGTAGCAAGCATTCTACGGGCAAATTGGTTGTCAAGAAATTTCAACGGAAGGAAAGCGTTGATTACACTGAAATCTTCTCTCAAGTTATGAAGTTGTCAACAATTAGATTGGTACTAAAAATTTATAGCTACAGAAAACTTACATCTGGATCAGTTGGATGTCAAGACTGTTTTTCTTCACGATGACTTAGATGAGGATATTTACATGCATCAATCAGAAGAATTCACAGTACAAGAAAAAGAGAACTTAGTTTGCAAACTAAGTAAGAGCTTGTATGACCTGAAACAAGCTCCAATGCAATGTTACAAGAAATTTGACAGCTTTATGTGGAGCACCGGGTTCACAAGGTTGGAAACTGGCCATTGCTGCTATGTTAAGAATTTTGACAATTTCTACATTATTCTGCTTCTATACATGGATGATATGCTTGTCACAGGCCCATGTATTGAGGAGATTAATAGGTTGAAAAGGCAATTGTCAAGTTAGTTTGTAATGAAGGAATTCGGAGTAGCCAATAAATCCTTGGTATGAGAATCATTAGAGACAGGGCAAGCGAAACTTTAAGACTTTCACACAGAGAGTATGTGACAAAGGTTCTTAGCAAATTCAATATGAATAATGTTAAATTTGTAAGTATATCTTTACTTAGTCATTTCAAACTAACTAAGTATTAGTCACCAAAAACAAAGTTGGAGCGGGATTATATGAGCAAAGTCCCTTATGCATCGACTATTGGTAGCCGTATGTATGCTGTGATTTGCATAAGGCCAAACATTGCACATGCAGTGGGAGCAGTGAGTAAATACATGAGTAATCTAGAAAAATAGTACAATGCTGCAGTAAAGTGAATTTTGAAATAATTGAAAGGTACTACCGATACATCACTATGCTTTACAAGAGTAGGCTTAAAGTTGCAAGGTTACCTGGATGCTGATCTAAATGGTGATATCAACAGCAAAATGAGTACTACTGGGTTTGTCTATATCCTAGGTGGTACAGTAATGCGTTGGGCTTCTAAGCTGCAGAAGATTGCTACTCTCTCTACTATAAAAGCTAAAAATGTAGTTGTCATAGAGGCTGAAAAGGATATGGTATGGTTTCAAGGTCTCTTGAAAGAGTTAGGCAAGAAAGTTGATAGAGGTACTCTTTATAGTGATAGCCAGAGTGCTATCTTTCTTGCTAAGAAACTGACGTTTCACACTAAGATAAAGTACGTACAGTTGAAGTATTATTTTATACGTTCTCTTCTTGACATCGGACAGTTGAAATTCGAGAAGGCTTATGGAGTAAAAAACCCAACTGATATGTTAACTCAGTCGGTCTTCAAGATTAGAAGATGGAAGAAGGCTCACACTGGTTCCCTTGGTTGTTTTGAGGGCAATGGTGTTTTCGAGAAATTTGAAGGCTTCGAGTGGATTTACTTCAAGTGGGAGATTGCTGAAGGATGAAGAAATCTGTCACTGGGATAGATCGATCGAACGGTTTGGAGATTAATCAATCAGTCTGTAACGATATCGAGAGCAGTTAAAGACATATTGATGGATGGATCGATTTGGATCAACGACCAATCGAGTGGTCTATTTGGGACTGCATTTTTAAAGGCTGATAGGATTGCGACTATTGTGTGGTTTTGACATATTTTTCTTTTTCCTTTGCCTAAAAACACCTCTCTTGTATTCTTCAAAGTTTATATTGAGAATTGTAAACCCGTAAACGTAGGTATATCTTGCCGAACCACGTAATTTCGTGTGTTTCGTTCTTGTGATTACTTTTTTTGTTCGTTTTCATTCTCGTGTGATTTATGCGTGCTTCAGTGACTTGTAGGTATGATAGTCGAGATCGAATTCAATTCCCAACACTAATTTTAAAAAAATTAGCTTAAAAGTTAATTTATCACTTTAAACTAAATTTTACTTTTTAGCTAAAAACGTTAATTTTTTTAAAAATTAGTTTTTAAGTTAGTTGTGAGTCCGGCCTTAATAAATTTTTATCCTCATTTGTCAATATTATTGTTTTTTTGTCTTTATATTTATTGATTTTTAATTTTTTTGTCCTTTTATTTATTAATCTAAAATACTTTTTATTTTTTTAAAATACAATAACCTTAATATACGCATCTCTTTTTAATAAAATTATATATTAAAATTTACTCATTGAAATTTATCAAATAATATTCATATTAAATATCAAATTTTATAAGTTTTTTTATTTAAGTTTCTTAACTTATTGTTTTGTTGTCTTATTATTTTTTGATTTTAAATTACTCCTAAATTTTATGAAACATTGTTTTTATTTAACTTAAATTAATTTAAAATAAAAAAAATTAAATTAAACCTAAATTATCAAACAAGACGTTAGTTGAGATGCGATTCTCTTGCAATGTTTTCTTAAAAAACAAAAATGATAACTGCATATACGAAATTCACATAACCGGATTCGCCGTACTGGTGGGACCCATTAATCTGTCCTGTTCTGTGATGCGTCCATTTATCTTCACTTGCTGGACGGGCGCAGAAATATATTGAAATAATTTTTAAATTTTAAATGGGTGATTTTAATAATAATTATAAATAAAAAATAAAAAAATTATTAAACATAAAGAGTAAAAAAAAATGAGATCTAAATTTAATATTTTAATATTTAGTTCTAAGGTAAATTATATTTATTTTTCTTGAAATTAGTTAAAAATACAAAAAAATTTTGTTAAAATTTCTAAAATAATCATATGATTATATTGATAATATTAAATACCCAAGATCGTTCGTTTGTTGACGTTTAAAAAGTTAATAAATTTTGTTAATATTAACTATCATCACGCATAAAGTTATTATTTTATTCTTACATATTTTTTATATCATTATCTTAATTAAATAATAACAATAAATAAATTAAATTAATAACTTTTAAGAATATTATAAAAATCAGGTTTACTGGCTCCACCACCGACCTACAACCCCACTATCTCTGCACCACCACCCCCTCTATGGCACCACTCCCACCGCATCAACCTCTGCCACCACCATCGATCTCCGCTCAAAAGCATCGCTTCGGAGGCGAGCGATGCCCTCCATCTTTCTTTCTCGCGTTCAATCTCTTGATCGATCTCGCTTTCGATCTCTCGCTCAATCTCTCTATTATTTTCTTGATCGATCTTGGTCTCGCATTCGATCTCTACATCGATCGTGATCTCGCGTTCGATCTCTCTCTCAATCTCTCTATTATTTTCTCGATCGATCTTGATCTCATGTTGATCTCTCGGTCCATCTTGATCTCACATTCGATCTCATGATTGATCTCAATCTCACTTTCGATCTCCTCTCAAGCTCTCTATTGTTTTCTGGATCAATCTTGATCGTATGTTCTATCTCTCGATCTTTCTCGCTCTGTACTATATATATATACGTATTATGTTTATAATCGCCCTTTCATTTTCGTCATTTATGATATTTGATTTTGTGGATTGTGAAAAGGATAGGCATGGATTATGTGTATCGGCCTTGTGCTACCAGTTCCACTTACCCTTTCCCCTTGCTTCAGGGTCTGGGCGTGAACCCGACGGTCCACGAAGTCGAGGAAGACGACGAAAGCAGCATTGTTAGTGAGTTGAAGACGATCATCGTCTCCAGCGGCAGCGAATAACACGATGGCCGGTTGCAGTTCCTGGTGGTGTTCATCGAAGGGAAGTTGTTTGGAGGATTGGATCGGATTATGGCCACTCATATTACGGGAGAGCTGATTCCTATACTGAAACAAGCTGGTGCTTTATGGCTTTGATTATGATAAATTTGTTTAGTTAAATTTTTTAATTAATTATAAAAATAAAATAATAAAATTTTGCTTTTAATTAAAGCAGTTAACTCCGACAAATTTGACAAGGTTAGTATTATTTCAGATATCCAAGTTTTTGTATTTTCAATTAACATCAAAGTGTAATTTACCCCTAGTTTTATTATATTTTTTAAAACTAATTTTATTCATGTACTTAAAAAAATATTTATTTTATAAAATTAAAAAAATATATCATTCTCACTCCATATATAACTAGAGGCAAAAAGGATTCGTTCAGATCATGATTGGGACATGCGAGGGTGGGTTCGGAGAAGTTGCCTCTTAGCCATTAGTGCTGGTCAATGCTAATTCTTAATGAAAGAAAAAAACTTATTTCAAAGGGTTGGGCTTCTGTGCTATTGATAAAGCCAACAACACTATACGATTAGCCTCAATGAGGTTGACTCTTAAGTTCCCAAAATCTAACTTGAGCAAGCTACCTTACCTCACTAGCTCTATGTGGTAAGTCAATTCGAGCTTTGATGATCTAAATCATCCATTTTATAGAATTTAGTGTGTAGTCAATTCATGCAAAATATAAAGTTGAACAGATATTGTTAAGTACTTGAAAAATTACATTTGTTTATAAAAAAAATAAGCGAAAAGATTTATTTACTGTTTATTTTGTTAGAAACAAATTTAATTTGTTTAGATACTTAGTAATATTAAATCAACTTTATTTTTTACATTGAAATCTACAAAGTGAACGAGTTAAATAATTAAAATCTAACTTAGTGACATTAGCCAATAACATAGTGCTTTTGACTGCCTAACAGAAGACATACTCGGTTCTATTTTCACAAAATGACCTTTAAGGCCTTGGCTAAGTAAAAATTTACTTTTACAATCAATAGTTAAAATATACCTTATTTTTTATGGAATAAATAAGTTTTGATTTTATTTTTTGGACTTATATTGAGATAAATCTTGTTTACTTGCTGACTCTTTCATACTTGATGACGTGACATTGAAGGTTAATTTTATATTCTTAATTATTAGAATTTTATAACTTTGATAAGACTCATTTGGGGGAATATATTTAAAGCCATGCAAAAGTTCAATTTATATATACAAACAGTAAGTGTAATAATTCTTTGAAAAGAAAAAACAAAGCCATAAACAAGGTTTGTCCTTGGATCATTTGGCTTTCTCAATCACCAAAATAGAAAAGAACAGTATTATTACATTTATAAAAAAAAAAGATACTAAAGTAACTTATTATTGGAAGTGGGATAGGAGTCCGATGACAAGATTCAATGAATGGGCCTCCTAGTTGTCTCATGTATTGATCATGTTTTTCTTTATTCTAATGGGTTGACCATATCTCTGCCTACCTTTTCACATCCAAGAGGCATCAGATGCCATGATGATAGAATTTATAAGTGAAATTCATGCACAACTTTGCCACTTCTGTTTCCCAAATTCCAAATCTGTTTTTGTTGTTATGCCAAGAATGCATATAAAAAGACCAAAAATTCTATGGGGTGATGGCTCAGCTTAGGTAAGAATTAATTGGTCTCCCTTATCTCTATGTGCAAATGTGTGGGGATCAGTGCTACTTAGCCAATTTGAACTTTTTTAAAAAAAATATATATATCTATGGTGTTCGAGCAAATTTAGTCGCACTTCGATTAATTTCTGAAAAACTAATTTTACCGTCCACTGGCGAGGAACCAATTAATACTAAGGCAAAACCACGGTTTTTGTTGCAATGCCAAGGATGCATATAAAAAAAACTAAAAATATCTATGTACAAATGTGTGGGGTCAATGCCACTTAGCCAATTTGACTGTTCGAGCTAATCTAGTCTCACATCGATTAATTCATGTTAGACCAACCTTACCGTTTACTTGCAAGGAACTTAATTAAAATTGAGATAAAGCTTCGTATAGACTAATCTTAAAGAATTGATAGTATCTAACAAGTTTTGAGCCTCAGATCTAGGAGGGAACAAATTTCTAAGTTTTAAGTCTTAATCACTAGGCTAACTCTTAGGGTTAGCCAATTTGTTCTTACAAGTTTTTATTTGAGGTAAGAGTGCATAATAGACTCAAAATACCTCCAAATCAAATTAGACCTGATTGGCAACTTGATTTTTTGGCTAAAAATGCTAAAAAGTCAAGTTTGCCCGTTTGAAAAAAAGTCAAAAAGTTAAAAAATTAAAAAATCAAATCAAAACACAAATTCCCACCACTTGTAAAATACAATAATACCACATATTCATAACTTATTTACCACCACTATCAAATATATATAATTGTTAATACCAAATATATAGAAGAGTAAAATTGTCCAC
>JAULJZ010046037.1:0-14274 GCA_032270985.1 Heliamphora pulchella
GTGGAACATGTCAATCTTCTTCAAAAAAATCAAGAAAAAATCACCGCAAGAATCAGTAGAACAAGTCGATCGGAACCAGAGGGACGCCGTTCGTCGCTGTCCGTACGACGTGCTGACATCATCGTACAGAATGTGACGTCAGCGCGTCGTTTTCTTCGCGCGGCAAGGGTTGAAGCTTTACAACACTTCTAGAGTTAGATTGGAGACTCTGATACCAAGTTGAATAGTAGAATATAGATTTAGGATTTAAAGAACGGAAAAGAAGAGATAGGAAGAAATAAAACAGATGAGAAGAAATAGTTTAGAGGTTAATTAGCCTCCATTACCCGCATTTTATTGTATATAATATTAAATCAAAGATAAGTACAAGAATACAATAAAGGAAATAAATCAAAAATAGAAACACTCTTAACAGAGCCATCAAACACCATAAGCTTCTCCATTTTCTCCTTTACAGAAGAACTTCTAAATTCTCAGGGCAGTGAACTACTACTGACATGTGATTTGAATCCTAAATAGAACAACTCGAGCATCAGCATAATTGTATGTGGATGGGCAGCATTCAGGCCACTCTATGAGTGAACATGATTTTAAACACAAATAGGAGTGCATATAACATGACATTCTTCTAACATTTGAAAAATTGAACTCTTTTCCATGCAGCCTAACAAACTCTAATCATTTACTTTATTGAACAAAGACTCTATCTACGAATTCATAACCTACACCAAGCTGCAAAGCCTTTAAAACAGAGAAATACCTGCCTGACATATTCCCTCCCCATGCCTAAACTCTGCCCTGACCCTCCTCCTAACAAGAAAAAAAAATTATCACATTAAGAATTCTATAGAGACAATAGCTATCAGCATATTTGCCATTAATGGCCAGATTCCAGTCTCCCTCATCCTCCTAAGATGTTCCAACACACAATTAAAATTTACCAAACTGATACAAGAGATTACCCTGCTACCAGCTTGCACTAAATCCGTTCTCAGTGATATGGACTCTGAGAAAGATGCCTAATAAAGCGTAATAACTGTTTGTGTTTATCGGAAGAATAAAAGGAACAAAAACATTAGGTTTGCACACATTTACAGTTAGAATTTTCATTATCTCCATTCCTAATTATCCGACTCGTTTCCAAGGCATTACAATTTTTTATGTTTCTTTTTTGTTAGATTAAGTCCATGGAATGGAGGATCAGGGGCCCTGTTTTTCCCCTTCACCTAGTTTTGGTTTGTATTCGTTGCTTTTGATTAGGGTTTTGTACCCTTCTTTTGTATTGCCCCATCTCATCGTGAAATTGTCACAAACTCTATGTACGTAACATTAATTTTAGTTAAATCACCTAAATTTTATGTCTATGAGTAATTGCGTTATTCTTTCATTTGTTGTTTTATATTTCTTCCATAAAAAGATGAAAATGAGGGTTTTTTCCTTGTTTGGCTAACACGGAAAATAATATAGACTTAGAACAGAGTAAGTTTACTTTTGGTGTCATTCCTCCTTTTAGTGTACGAGAATCCTGATTTTTTGAGAAAATATGAAAGAAAAATATTTCCTTCTTCAATTTCCTTTCCTTCTTTTATTCTCCTACTATTTCCCAAGATCAAAAGGAGACTAAAATCACCAAGTCAAGCTGATTTTTCAAACCCTTGGTCTTCCAAATAGGCTCAGAAAGATAAGGTCCAATTGAACTCTATAGCATATGTTACGCAAAAGCATTTGAACACTTGTTTTTTTACCAGTTACTGTAATTAATCCACTAATCTCAAAGTCCAACACATAAACCATCTTCGTCAGCTCCGATTCTCTGGCTGACAAACCGCTCTCGACTTCGGAACACTTCACGATTTCCGATTCAATCTCTCTAGTAACCTGAATACTCACTTCAATTTCTTCGTTGACCTGAGAAGAAACGGAATCGATGCGAAATTTTGAAACCCTATATCAGAAGAGAAATCCAATTCGTATACGCTTACAGGTTCATATATGCATATATACATACATAGATTGTATGTATAAATGCAGATTTGTTATAAGGAGAGTGTGAACCTGATCAAGCATGTCCTTGAGATAAGAGATCTGACAGAGAATGGCTCCTGAATCGTCCATGATCTGTCGCTATTCTCGTTCGCTTTACCTTCTCTCACTGCGCTCAACTCGCACACTCGTCTCTTCTCTCCAAATTTCCCGCGCTGCAGTTTAAAAGATCAACGCTTTGTTTGGCCAAGGTGAATAATTTTCCAGGAAAAAGTGGATGGTTTTTTGTTTGTAGCCATGAAAATGAGTTTTAAAATAAGTTTGGAGCTTAAAAGTCCTTTTTTTTTGCCTTTTTAACTTTAAACAAAATAAGTAAAAAGATTATTTGGTTGAAAAAGTGGCTTTTAAGCCACCCTGCAAAGTGAACAATTTGTAATTTAGCCTTTGTTCGGTTATCAGTTTTAAACCGGCTTAAAATCAGTTTTTTAACTTGTGGCTTAAAGTTTAAAAAGCCAAAAAATTTTGTTTTCCAGCCTCCAGCTTTTAGTCTATTTTTTTTAGGCTTTTTGGCTTTTTTATAGTAATTTTTAATTTTTTCTTGATACATATAAAATTACACAGATTCTAACCAAATAATTATATCCCAACTCATTTAAGTTAAAAGCAACCATGAAATTTCATATTGAGCTTATTTGAATTTTTTTGATGGCATAAAAATTACTATTTTTTCAATCAAATGAACTTTTTAGCTTTTTAGCTTAAAGTGGCTTTAAATCAAAAAATCAACTTAAAGTCAGGTTGCGAAACGAATGCTTAGAGTTAATTTTTTTAAAGGAAAAATTATAAGAACACTCCCTACACTTTAGTCGTGTATCACTTAATCCCCCTAAATTAAAACCCTGGCTTCCTATACTATTTGTTTGTATCACTTTGTTCCCTTTCGTTATGGGGTGTTCCTGTAATTTTAATTAATAATTAGGAGGGTAAATTAATACAAACAAATAGTTAGAAAGCCACTTTGTACAAATTTTTAATTCAGGGAGATTAAGTGATACACGGGTATAGTGTAGGGAGTATTCTTGTAATTTTCCCTTTTTTAATGACTGTGAACCAAAAAAATTGAAAGCTAAACTTTAAACTAGAATCAAACAAGGCCTAAATTTAACTCACATAAGAAACTATTAATATTCCACATTTTATAAAATTTTACATATATATATATATGTATTTTATTTTATAAAAATTTACATTTGTATAAATTTATTTCATTAAAATGTAAATATTATTCGGGCTTTGGGCTTTGGCATACATAAGGTGACAAATGTGGTGGTGTAGAGTTGGGCTGGAGTGAACGAGTTTATTTTAAGGACACATTTAACGTTCAAGAGTCACGAACTTACAATACAATCAGAGACGAATGTAGAATTTTAATTTAAGAGAAACAAATTATTTTTATAAATTCTTAGGAGGGCACGAACTTATATAATTTTAAAATATCTTAAAATAATATTATTATAATAGTTATTTTTTCCAAAATTTGAAAGAGAGGACAATCTTTATCCGTTCCCTTAAATTCGTCTATGCATAAAATCTTGCTCAATAAATGAAAAGTATTAGCTCTTCATTTTTAGGTTGGATTGTAAAAGTCAAACTTGATTTCGAGTTCAAATTAAATTAAAATTAATAATAGAAGAATAAGAATAAAGCGAAAAATTTGGCCTACGAAAATGATTTCTAGTTCAAATTAAATTAAAATATTCAAGAGGCCTCTTGAATATTTTTTTTTCTTTTTCTATTTCTTTCTTTTTCTTTGATTTGCGTTAAGTGAGTTCTGTCTCCATTGAAAATGTAAAAATATTTGTAATACTTTTATGTTTTTAGAATTTATTTTTTGATTTGCGATACTGAGTGCAGTCTCAATTGAAAATGTAAAAATATTTTTAATGCTTTTTATGTTTTTAGAATTTTTAAATAATTTTAATACTTCTTAAGCATTTTTATTAGGGTGAAATGAATTTTTAAGAAAACCTTCATGATTCTACGAAGTCCTTAAGTCATTCCGATTTTAATTTTTGATTGCACTATAAACTTTGAGTAAATAGTAAAATTGTAAATCTATTTAAATTTTGTATTCATCGTTAATCTTATTTGTTAGGTTTCAACATAATAATTCTAAAATTAAAGTATTATAGAAAAGGAATATAAAGATCAAAGGGTTCATCTATTTTCGAAGTCTTCTAATGTATTTTGGGGAGGGACCTGTCAGACAAAATTATAATAATGTTGAACTATATAATTGTGACAAAGTCTATACTAAGGGTATTTTGCCGAATCCAAAAAAAAAAACACTTTTACAAAGGCAAAAATCCGTTTATAAAGATTCGAACTTGTAAGGAATTCGGGAGGGGTGAGCTACAATTTTTTTAAATATTCACAATTTTTGGTACAAATTATAATTATTTTTTCTTTTATTTTAACTACAAAATACGATATTTACTAAATACTCATAATTTTTACTACAAACTATAATTTATAAGTTACTAATTTTAGTAATGCCAAACACCACTATTGAACTGTAGAAACTCCATTTTAATCGTGCACATAAATTGTTATGAAACACATTGTTATTCCTTTGAGAAAACAAAAATTTATTTTTAAAACATTAATGATTAACATAATAACGAAAATAATTACTTGTCTCCTATTAAAATCAAGATTTATTGAACCTAGGTCCTAGGTTATGCAAACAATATACATAAGAAATTTAAAATGTCAACTGAAAAACAAAATCATATACTTAATTTCAAAAATTATATGCTATAGATATAGATGCATAAATTTGTGTTTATAAGAACGTTGTGTCCTTGAGAAATAATACATTATTGTGTTCCAAATGAGCTCGGTTTCCAAATATATTTTTAAGATTAAACTCGTTTATTATGTAGAACTCATTGACTTTGTTATTCATATAAAAATAAAATTGATCCGATATATGTAATTACGTAATTAGATTACAAATACTTACAAATAAATGAACAGTAAATGAATTTTAAGAAAAATAGATAAACAAATATTTTTCGATCACATAACTATACATATTGGATCAATCACATTTTTTGTATGGATATTAAATTCGGCTAGTTCTATACAATGAGTAAATCTAATTATAAAAATATATTTGAGAGCCAAACCTATTGAGAGCACAACAACGTGCTGTTCCTTAATAGCACAACGGGCACAACGGGCACAACATCCAATTATGTGTTTCCTAGACTTTTTCTTTCCCAATTTCCCCCAGGGAAATTAAGTTTAGCCCTTAATTGTTTCCCTCCAAACTATAATTCCCAGAGGGCTGATCAAACCCAACCATTCTTCATGGGGATAGATAGGATAAACCACAAGTGTGTAACCTATGGTGTAATGGTAATTTGTGAAAAAAAGAAGGTAAACTCATTAGTTGTTGTTGATGTGTTAAATGACTCTCCTTAAAGTCATATGTGGTGAATTAAAGAAGGTGCTCCATGAGGAAGAGAAGTAGGGACAAATGTTAGAGTAATTAATTATTCGGTAGTCTCGAAGCATCACACGACATTATTTACGTGGTATTCTTATTTAATTATGTAGCAAAAAATACTCTGTATGAAATAATGTAGATCCTCGTTTGCTGGTAAATAGAAATTAAAAAGAACCCACTTAATATGCATCGTATATTCTTATTTGTCGAGAGTACTAACAAATAATAGGGAGTACATACTAATTTTCCCAAATTCTATGATTAATGTCACAACCAAACACATCTTAACTCCTAGTTTCAAACAGGTAACTAATTAAATGTATTTAAATGAGCCCCTTAAATAGCGTGCTTTTTCTAATTAACAAATTGCTCCTTATGGAACAGATGATTTACAAACAGTTTTGCCGCATGCTCAAAAAAAAGTAATTAGAATTTTACTTAGGCACTGTTTGGGATAACTTTTTTTATAATTTTTCTTTTGGTCCTTTTTTTGAACTTTTTTATTTTTCTAGTCTAGATTTTTTACTTTTTCCATTCACTATGATAAAATGAATCTTAAAAAAAAAAAAAAAACCACTTAAAAGAACCTTAGAATTGAAATGTGCATATAGACTAGATTTATTCTAAGTGTGGCTCGCCCTACATTAAGGTTCAACCAATACTATGCGCTTTATTTCTTGGATAATATTAATTAGAATTATTGGATTTTTTTTATTAAAAAAGTTAAAAAACCTAATGCATTGCAAAGTTGACATAAAAATTGATCAACGAGGTATATTGAATACAACAAAACACCTCTTTAATGCAAGAGAAAAAAAGATCTCTACGCATAGAGAAAAAAACCCCACACAAAAAAAAACCGAATTAACCTTCACGTAAGAAATATTACAAATCTCTACACAAAGAGTATAAATCTCTACATAAAGAGAAATTATTAAAACACACTAAAAAAATATATATGACAAATAAAAGACAAAAAATCAATAAAAAGAATTATTGGATTTACAAATCCCATCCAAGATCAAGTACACCAAAGCAGAATTCTGCTTCAACCCTCATGCTATAGATAATAGTTTTCAAGAGCTTCCTGCAATAGCTAATAGTTTTCAAGTAAACATACTTTCGTCAGGGTGTTTGGTATTACTAAAATTAATAATTTTTAGATTGTAACTTGTAGAAGAACTTATGAATATTTATTAAATGTGTTAGCTTGTAGTTAAAATAGGGAAAAAAAATAGTTATACCTTGTAATAGAAGTCGTGAGTGTTTAAAAAATATTATAACTTATTATTAAAATTAATAAAAAAAGCTAAAAATTGGCAACAAAAATTTTGCCAATGAACAAACACCCCTATATAGTGAGAACAAAATAAATAGCTTTGGTAAAACAACAATCACATTGAATATGCATTGATGTAAGTCATCTAATTAATGGTCAATTACACCATAGCCTTGTCACCTTATTGATCTTATGTAAAAAAATAATTAAACTTATGACTCCTCTAAAATAATGACTTATTGATTGATTTTTGTTTTTAGTGAGTTTTTTTTTTCTTTGTATCTTTTTATCATTTATTTTTTACTTTTTGGATTTTTCACGAACTTAGCATGTGTTTGGCCTGACTTTTAAGCCAATCTTTTTGGTTTTTTTCACTAAAAAAACTCACTTGGTTTGGGTTAACAAAAAAAAGTCAAGTTTTTTTTTTATTTTTTTCTGACAAAAAAGTCATGATTTGACACCTACTTTTTTACAAAAAAGCCAAAAAACCTAAAAGTTACTAAAAAAAGCTAATCCAAACACAGGTTTAATTAAAAAGTTAAAAAAATAACAAGAAAATTAAATTTTAAGAAAAGACAACAATAATCCTAATCTGCAAAATTTATCCCACCCAGGACTTTAATGAAGTGTAAGTTGTTGAGTACAAGTTTGAAGATTACAAAAGAAGTAGACAATGTGTGAGTTGCTAACATTTAATAGCACTGTCTGGGATAAATGTTAACAATTTTGTTTATTTTCATTTTTTTTGAATTTTTTTTATTTTTTGACTAAATTTTTTATTTTTTCGAATCATCTCGATGAGATAAACTCAAAAAGTAAAAAAATTTGATCAAAATATAAAAAAAATCCACTAAAAACAAAAATAAACAACATAAAATTTGATTTATTGAATTATTTTTGTCTTTTCTAAACTTTTTTAATACTTTGATTAAAATTTTTTATTTTTTCGACCCGTCTCAATGAGAAAAGTCTAAAAATATAATAATTTAACTAAATATTAAATTTTTTTTACAAAAGACGAAAATAAACAATATCAAATGAGCAATTATCTCAAGCAAATAAGCATTGAGTCTCTCTAAAATCACGTTTATTCAAATTAATAATGTTATGACGAATAAATTATTTTAACAAATTAATTTACTAAATGATGTGATATAATTATGAGTATTAAATATAAATAGAATTCATGTATTGTTCAAAAAAATTAATATTTATAATCGTATCATATTATTTAATAAATTAATTTAATACAATAATTTAGTCACCCAACTATCATTGCACTCAAATAACACAACTTCATAGGATAAAAGGAGTGACAAAATTAGTAAAAACTCCTATATGAGCGCGAACTTATATGGGTTTAATGATCTATCATTACTTATCACTAATTTTCCATCCAAATCCCCAAAAAAAAAAAAATCAATAAACCATTGTGACCAAGAACATTTGATAAATAAAATGCATTAATTTATAATTAAATGAGTTTTTTAATGGGACCGTTTGGCCTTGTTTGTTCTATAGTGAGGATGAGATAGGACTAGAGGACATGAGATAGGATCAGAGGACACTGAGATATATTATTTTGTTTTTTTTCTTAAAATAAATAGTTAACGTTTATATTACAAGACTTAGACTAATAGTTTTGTAAATTTTCAAATTATTTCTGAGATAATTAATTTCAGCCCTTTAGCTATATTAGTACCATGTTTTAAATTATTATTTTTTCATATTCAAAGACTAATAATAATTTTACGATTCTTATCTCATTTTTTTATTTCACTTTATCTAAATATGAATTAAATTTTTTATTTTTAATTTTATCTATAATCATTATATATATATATATATAGATATATATATTGAACTTAACTCTAATATTACCTATTTCTTTTTCCCTATTCAATTTTATTCGGGACAACAAAAATGCCCATGCTTAACTTGTGTTTGGATTAACTTTTTTTTATGGTATTTTTTTATTTTTAGTGAATTTTTTTTACCATTAGCCTAAATAAATGTACTTTTAGATTACTCTTTTCGTGAGAAAATTGAAAAGAAAATTTATTTAATTAAAACCTAAAAAAAAGTTCATATAAAATGAAAAGTAGTCAACGTAACAGGTTTTTTAGCTCTTTTTTTCTAGTATTTTTGTGTTTAGTGAATGTTTTTCAAAATTGGCCCTAAAGAGCATACTTTTTAGAATTTTCTCATCACGAGAAATTTAAAAAGTAAAAAAACTTTAAAAAATTTAAAAATTAGTCATTTTTTTAGACATCATAAAAGATTTAATTTCACAATTTTTATTTTAAGAGATTTAGTCCTATCAAATTTGAAATAATTATATTATATCTAATTTGTTCCTATTTAAGAATTAGTATTTTCCATTTTGAATAAGCAAAAAAATTCAAGTGATATATTTATTAAGTCATCATAAATGTTACGAATAGGAAGTGATACATTTTTCATTTAACTAATATATCAGTTTTATAAACTAATAAATGCATCACTTATCGCATAAGATTAAGATTGAAAAAAATTATTACGGGACTAAAACTCTATTATCAGTTGATAGTAAGACTTATACTAAAATTACTCAAAAATTTAAACCAAAATATAAAAAAAAATTCATAAAAATGAAAAAAGCTCTGAAAAAAAGCCACAAGGTTTTTTAGTCCAAACATAAGCTTAGTTATAGTAGTAAAAATTAAATATAAAATGATGTGGCTGAATTTAATCTTATCATATCAAATCCAAGAGCCCACAAAAATGGAAAATTATTAGATACTCTCGAAATATCACGTAGACGATACCATGTGACACTCTCGGTAAATAAATAATTGTAACGTATGCAATGTGGGTCATCATTTGTCTCATAATCACCCAACAATGATGAGATATCATATTCTTATCATAAAATTTATCGTTATCATATTGAATAAGAATATCATATGAATTTACTACACGAAACTCTAGGTGCATCGAATAATTACTCCACAAAAATGAGTTTTGATTAAGAGAGAGAGAGAGAGAAAGAAATCATAAAGCTAATTACCAAGGTGCATTAATGACATACATGAATTTCAAGACACGGTGACAAAATGCAGTATTGAGGAATAAAAATATATTTTGGAAAAACAAAAAAAGTTCCTCGTCCAAATATGTAAATACACGTGGGTGTTTTGCTATCTTTACAGGTGAGAAATACTCCCAAATACACACATGTATGGATTATATATAGAGGTACGTTTGGACAGGGTCGGCCTGCCCTGACCAATCGGAGGCTCTAAATAGATATTAATATAGAGGATCAGGAAAGTGATCTACTGGTCCCGTCCAAACTAACTACGACGTCAGGAGAGAATGCCTCGTGCGTACCTGCACAAGAAGGGGATGAGATGCCCTCCGGTGATTTTATACCGGTGGACTCTCCGACGATCAAATTAGGCAAAGGATTATAGAGAGAAAAGAGAGCGTGAGGGTAAATTTTAGCAGAGTTTTTGCTTAGTAAAAGAGAGCTTACCTTTGTCTTCTAATTTGGTGGCTATTTATAGGGAAAAATATTTTTGACTCGTCTTTGGAGTCCGACCCGACCTGAGCAGGTCGGGCTGTACCTCGTCTCTCTGATTAATGTATAGCAATTAATGTCTTGATGGCGACTTATCGGTGCCATCATTGAATATCTCTGCAAGATATCTTTACAAATGTCTTTTGTCATGTCTAGATATTTATCAGTATTTAGGTCTAGCTTCAAACCTAATTTGGGCTAGAGCTAAGCCATCCCAATTTGACCATTTTACCATTGAGTTGGCCTATTTATTACTGATCATTCATCATCGTATTACCTCCTGTATATATGTATTGTGGGACATGATCTGCAATATGCTCCATCTAGCTCGGACCAGGGTTTAGGCAATTTACTTTGCTCGGCTATCAGTGCCGAGCATTCCTCGTAAAGGCGCCGAGCACAAGTTCATCGGGATGTCGGGGCCGAACTCTCGCTAAGCCCGGGCCTTGTGCCTTTAAGTCTCTTGAGCTCGGATACGCCACCGTACAACTCGACCTATTGCCAGAGCTGATGTCGACAAGCAGAGGAGTGTTCCATACCGACGTGGAGTGCTACTCTGTACGGCCTCCACGTGCACTAAACGTGGCTTTGGTCGGAACTTGATCCCCCTCAACTGCCCCATCATCTTGTTGTTGCTCGAGAACTCGAGCTGCTGGAAGATGATGTGATGTTCTTGCCTAATTTGTCACTTTGTCTTTTGGTCGGGAGGCTTGTTGAGCAAGTTTCGCTGACATAATATTCCCTAGTTGTCTTTTTCGCCACGTGTTGAGCCCCTACCAGTTCTACGGCACATTTAATGCGTGCATTGAATGCGTACGGCATCAGCTGTACCTTAGGTACTGAAACATCACCGGAATGTCGGCCGTCGTTTCAATAAATGTCAATCATTTGGTTTAATGATGGCGGATTTGCTCAGATTTTTTGGCCCGATCAAACATTTTGCTCGGGATCCTTAATTTGACGATGGACGTTGCTCGGTTGCGTAATCTGAACGCCAGTAATACAATGTCCAACCGTTACAAATTGTTCGGGCATATCTGCTCGGGAGACTCGCGCCGCCTGCGTTAAATGCGCATTAAATGCACACGACGCGTGTCAGGGCACGCACCACTACTGCTATCTTTTGGCGTTTCGTTTGAATCGTTCGTGAAGCTATAAAAGGGCGAGGGCACTCTCCCCTCCCCTCTTTTTTGAATTACTGAAACTCTCGAGACTTAGGTGATTTTCGGCAATCTCCTTCCTCAACTCCGACGACTACGGTTCTTGCAACTCCGGTGACTTTCAAGCCCTCCGTTGCTTTCTTCTTTCCGGTAAGCTTCTTATTTGCATATATCTTTCATCTTTTAATCTTTTATGCAAAAATCTAAGGCTAACGCCGCCGCAGTAGGGGTTAGGCCTATTGACCTACGCCCTAAATACCCTGGCGTCGCCACTGCTCTCCCAGCACTGGTGGCATTGCTGGGGAAGAATCTGCGATTATACATACATGCATACGTACATATCTAAAAACCTCCATCCTTCTCCTTTTTCTGTTTCCTTCTTTTTAGAGCCAAAATGGGGCGTCTCGCACAGTACGTTGACACACAAGAGGCCTTGGCAGAGCTCCGCCGAGCTCTGTCTATCCCTAATGATGTCACAGTACGCCAGGCAACTAATAAGGAGACCTGGACCACCCACGAGCCTGGGGCGGCTGTGTTCCCCCTTGTGGCCCTCGTGGAGTCCAGACTTAAGTTTTCCCTCCCGAGCATCGTGAGGGAAGCTCTTTCTATTTATCGGTTGTGCCCAGCACAACTCACCCCCAACTTCTTTTTCATCCTGATGGGGGTAGCGCTACTGAATCACTACATGGGCATCGATCTCGGTGTTCGGGAGATTCAGTACTGCTGCTCCATCTCTGATATGTCCAAAGGCTAGAACAGGTACTACTTGAAGGCCAAGGACGTGCGTCAAATAGTGCTGGAACTAAAGAACTCCCACAAGGGAGACTTAGAAGATTTTATAGTGGTCGGGGGCAACTGGCAGCTCGGCCTTGGTAGTAACATCGTTGTACCCTTTCGAACCCTATTTCTGCAGAAGATTTTCCTTTTCTATCAGCTAGATCTGAGAGGAGAGAAAAGAGATAAGAATCGAGAGAAACTAGCAAAAGGAGAGATATGTAGAGATAGTAGAAAAACGAGAGAAGAGCAGTAAAATTTGAGAAAAATCAGCAAAAGGAGAGAAGAGCAGTAAAAATAAAAAAAAAAGAGGAGAAAAGACAGATTCAAAGGACTACCGGCAAAAGACGTGATTACACCCGGATGGATAGCATTAGACTAATCAGGGTCTCAGACAGAACTAGGGGCACGAAATCCTTCTCTGCCCTTATTTGCTAAGCAATATCCAACAGAATAGTACTGACTCGGTTGTCACAGGAAACCAAATGGCATCGAGCGAGTAAGCAAGCAGATAGTTGAAGTCACCAAGAAAACCAATAGGACAAAATCTATGTGAATCCCCATGGAAGAAGGAAAAAACCTTTTGGCCAGTCAAACCACAAGGATATATGATGAACAAAAAAGGTATTGGCATGAACTCCCGGGGGACAAGATTAAGAATGATGGTGAACTCCTCTGCAGTGGGGCATAACTCTTCAAGAACAAAGCAGAAAACATGAGCCCGTAGATCCTAAAAGCCATGTAGCAACCCTCAGCAATGGTTTGTTGATCCAAGCTTTAGTGCGCCAGGCAAACTTCTTTCAAATCCTTGTCATATGCGAAGTGTTATCTAAATTCTAGATTCATAAAATGACCCCTAGGCACCCTAAGCCCTGGTACGCCAAGCAAATCTTCCAAGCAAATCTTTTAAACCATAGAGAACTAGGCACTCTAAGCACTGGTACGCCAAGCAAATCTTTCAAACCCTGGTACGCTAGGACAATCCCTCAAGACCTAATACACTAGATTTTCAAATTCCTAGGTCTTAACTCGACCTATTATTTCACGGTTATCCTTTCCGATATATTTAATTTTAAGCCGTAACTTAGCTTTTATATTGCACCTTGTCTCGAATTTTTTTAACTCGACTTATTAATTCAATGTCTGACACCTCGGTCCACTGACCCGGTCCTTCTCATGACCGTAAACTGACTGATCCTCCTCATGATCGTAAAATGACTGGTCCTCACCGTAAAATGACTGTTCCTCTTCATGACCCTAAACTGACTCGGTCCTCCTCATGACCTAAAACTGACTCGGTCCTCCTTATGACCGTAAACTGACTCGGTTCTCCTCATGACCGTAAACTGACTTGATTCTCCTCATGACCCTAAATTGACTGGTCTTCCTCACGACCCTAAACTGACTTGGTCCTCCTCATGACCGTAAACTGACCTGATCCTCCTCATAACCCTAAACTGACTCGGTCCTCCTAGTGACCTAAAGCTGACTTGGTCCTCCTCGTGACCTAAAACTGGCTTGGTCCTCTTCCTGACCGTAAACTGACTGGTCCTCCTCATGACCCTAAACTGACTCGTCGGTCCTCCTCACGACCTTAAACTGATTCGCCCGTCCTCCTCACGATCTTAAACTAACTCATTGGTCCTCCTCACGACCGTAAACTGACTTGGTCCTACTCGCGACCCTAAATTGATTTATCGGTCCTTTCACGACCTAAAATTAATCGATATATTTCTTGCATTATACATGTTGTGCATCATATCTCTTATTATTACATCATCCTTGCATTTTGCTCTATGAACTACGTTCTGATATGATCCTTAGCAAAGAGGGTACGTAGGCAACTCGATAAAAATTTGAGTACGACCAACATCATAATTGTATGCTCATGGCCTAAGATTGATGACTCGGTCAAATGGTTGTTGTCTCTGAATCTTTGATATAACGTGCTTCATGCGTTGCCACGTAAGTTTTATCAAAGAGGGACAACTGTAGACACCCC
>JAULJZ010046048.1:0-14273 GCA_032270985.1 Heliamphora pulchella
TAATCAGGTTTATACAGTTCGATTTTTTAGTTAGTTCGGGTTAATCTCGGACTAACTCAGAAATTGAACCAATATTATCGGTTTACCTTGACCAAACTAATTACTTGTAAAAACTGAATGAACTCAACCCCTAGGGGTTGAATTGGTTCAATTTTTGAGTTTTTCGGATCTCTTATGTACCCCTATATTCGAGCTTAATTAGGCAAGTACCTAGTAAGTATATTTAGTAATATTTATCCTTAAAAATAAAAGTAAGTATAATAAGAATTATGAATATTTTTTAGATTTCGATATCCCTTGAGAAGAATTAACTGAATTTAAAAGACAAATCAAGTACTCCAAACACAATAAGATTAATAAAAAAGTAAATGAGCATACAATTAACAAACCGTGGAAGAGCAAGCGGCCTCTTAAATGCATACAAAGAGAAATCAGATTTACAAAATCCTTGAGAGACGTTGAAAATATACAAATTTATCTTAATACATTTTTCTAAGACAGTTAAAGAGATTGAAGTAATTTGAAATTATACACGTTATCAACAAATGAGGGAGAGAACTCTATAAGTAAAATATACATACAAATTTATCCTAATATATTTTTCTAAGACAGTTAAAGAAATTGAAATAACTTGAAATTATAGACGTTATCAACAAATGAGGGAGAGAACTCTATAAGTAAAATATACATAATGATATGCAGTGAAAATATGAATTATATACCTTCAACTATGATTGTTCAAGTGCTTGAAAAGAATTGCACTGATATAAGAATTCTCTTAACTTATAATCTTATTTTGATTAAAACTGTTGATGAATAATAAACATTTTTCATTAAGGCTTGATTGGGAACCCTTTATTTATATGCAACGTATTCCTTCCACTAAGGAATAATAATTACATATTTTTATAATAGATACATCTATTCATAATTGGTATCTCTTCACAAATAGATATAACTTTTCACTAATATTTTTATCTACTACTCATTAACTAATTATACATACATATGTAGGCAATATATAAATTTCTTATAATGAAGAAATTCTTACAAACTCTTCATAGATACAAGTCAATTTGATCTATAGAAATAAGAGAAATTTGAGAATTACTCTTTTTTTAGACCTTATAAGAGTTTTAATCCTACCAAAGTTTTTTTTTACTAATTTTAGTTTGATCATAAATCAGAATAATTTTTTATGACTAATTTGTCGCTATTTAAGAGATTTTATTTTTTTCTTTTATCACATTCGTTGAATTTACAATTATAAAATATAAGACTCTGACATGGAAATTTTGAATTTTAAAATTGCCAAATATGAGAATTTTACCTTTATAGTGGTTAATAATTGATATGAAACCCTACAAATCAATGTGGAAGACCAACAAATTCAAAATGGAAGACCTACATAAAACCCTAACAGCATCAACTCTCTCTCTCTCTGCTGCCCCTAGCCGTCACCGTTGCCCCTTCTCCTCTTTCATCTGACCACTGACAACTGACCACTTCTTCTCCTCTATCATTCTTCGTCGCTGTTGCTGCTCCTTCTCTAATACGAACGATGCACAAATACAAACACTGTTCCGTCGTTCTCCATCACCGCCACTAACTCAAGATCTCGTCGTCGTTGCTGCTCCTCCCTCCAAGTTTTTTTGGGTAATTAAATGTAATATATAAAGAAAATATACATAATTATAAAGGGCATACTCTAGGCCATACAAAACCCAAAAACCCAAAAGACCTATTACACGGATGAACACAGCTTCCCCCACTATTACCGTTGAAACATACCAACCCAAAAACCCAAAAGACCTATTACACGGAAGAACACAGCTTCCCCCACTATTACCGTTGAAACATACCAATCACATAATGGGAGGGGAAACCATAACAATAACACCAGTAATACAAAAGAATACAGCAATTAAAAGCCCTTTGATCAATAGAGCAAAAAAGAACCTAGATTGCCCAAACTAACCTGTTAAATACATGGAGGCAAAACAACAACCAAAAGCCCTATGATCAATAAAATGAACCCAGTAAACCAGTGGACCAGCTCCAAAACAATACGAACACTTGAAGCCTCCGCCCAAAAATGAGAAGCCTTATAGCAGAGCCACAACCGGTTAGGGGCAGAAATATATCACTGGAAAGGTAGCTTCTTTCATCCAAGCAGGCATATGGTAATAAACTCATCAACAAATAACCCCAGCAGATCAGAGGAGCAGCAAACCACTGCTGCCAAAAAATGCAGCAAGCCTGCAAAATATGGACTCAGCAAGCATGCAACACACACACACCACCAGCAACCGCTGTCACTAACATTAAAAAACAACACACACATTCAACACCCCCTCACAGTCCTTTACACAGCCGTAAAGGGAAGGCATATACAGCATAAAGTGGAGAAAAAATACCAACTACACAAGCTGTCAACAAGGTACATCAACATATGAGGTAGAACAAAATAAAAACAAGCTTCCAACAAAAGAAACTATGAACACCCTTAACAGTAAGGGATAACCAGCAACCTAAGTAAAACATGGCCCAAAACAGAGATGAACAGCACCCATATGAACCAGAGCACAAAACAGCAGCCAGCATACCAAGGGTTGAAACCGAGGCTGCACTCAGACCTTGGCATTCTTCCTTGAAGGAAAAGAGGACACTCGAGACCTATTAACACATGTAACAAAGTAAGAACCTCACTTCACTCACTCAAAGTGTATATCTCAACACTCCAAAGAGAATAAATACAAGTCTCACAGACTAAAAACACCTCCAAGCGCACCTGCACAGAGAACACACACAGACTGGGAAAGCAAATAAGGAGCAGTTAAAAAGCCTCACACCGCTCACTCAAGTTGTATCAGTCGACCCTCCAAAAAAGGAGAAAGAAACAAATCTAATAACTTGAGCTCCGAACCTGAAACAATAATAACTATTAGCAAAACCTCACAACACTCACTTAGTATCTGAACACTCGGCCCTCCAAGAAAGGAGGAAGGAGCAAAGCTCACATATATAATCTCCAGAGCAAACCAAGCTGCACACAATAACTATTTAATCGTCAGAAAAAAAATTTCGGTAATAGATCCCACTGCCAATGGATAGTCAAGTTAGCCGGCGTAACAGGAATCCTACGCCTAGAAGAAAGCCTCTCTCTAATAATAGTACAAATCTCATACATGATTCTCTCCCAAACTCTTTGACAACCCTGAAACTTGCGCAGATTGCGTTCCTTCCAAATACCATACACAGACACAGAAAGGGCCAACCTAAGAGCACAACTCTGAAGGGATTGGCTAGTCACCTTGACCGAGAAACTACCTCACCACTCATTCCAGGACACACTACTCCAATTAACCCCACATTTGCCCAGGACAGCTGTCCAGACAGCATTGGAAAAGGGGCAGCTGAAGAAGAGGTGGTCATGGCTTTCCAGGAGCCCCACACATAAGCAATAGTGATAATCACAATTAATACCAAACAACCTAAGGCGATCACCTGTACTCAATCTACCCCTAATAGCCACCTACAAGATGAAGCTCACACGAGGAATATGGTGTTTGAACCAAACCAGCTTACGCCAGGCCTCCCTCAAAGTTTGGACTCCTTTGCCGTCACCGCTCCTTCTTTCTCCAAATTTGGACTTCTTTGCTGCCGTCGCTCTTCTCTCCAGATCTAGATTTCTCCATCACCGGTATCGCAATTACTGTGAGAAATTTATCACGTTAATTTGTCACTTTAAATTATAAATTTATCACTTTAATTTAATTGATAAATTTATCACTTTAATTTTTCAAGAAAATTCCTCATGAGAAAAATCTCAATTTAATGGAATGAAATTTTTTTTTTCAGAATTTTAAATTGATAAATTTATCAGTTTAATGAAATGTGAAATTTTTTCAAAATTTTAAATTGATAAATTTATCAGTTTAATGAAATGAGAAGATCGGCGCCAAAGAAAGTGGAAGACATCATTAGGGAAGGAGGCCGACGTTGGTAACGGAGAAAATGGAGTCGGTGGCAAAAACAGAGGATGAAGTTGGCAACAGAGCTAGTGTTGTGGTGGTTGCGGCGCAAGATTTTTTGAGGGATTTTGGGCGAGATTTTTTGGGCGAAATTTGTTATTCCCATTTAGGAAGGGATTTGATCAATAAAATTTTAAAAAAATATAATTTAGGGATATTTTTGGTAAATATTAATATTGCGAGACTAAATTTATTAAAAAATGTTGGACAAAATTAATCATAAATTATCAGTTTAATATCATCCCAAAATTTCTCTAGAAATAAATGGAAAGCGTTATAAGATTAGGCCGTGTGTGGTTTGGAGGAATATCCTTTATTTAAATGAAAAGGAATTCTTATTTTGATAACCATCGAAAAAACAAATAAAAAGTGGGCAAAAGTACGTAACTTGTTTCTTTAGTATTTTTTATTTATTTTAGTTCTAATATCTTTCCTCTTTTCAAATTTTTCTTGTCACAAAAAAATCAGAACAGGAAAAAATTGAACACATATTTTTTTTATAATTAAACACACAAAAAATCCCCTTAAGACCTTTATGCGATTAATTTTATTTTTGTTTTTAGTGAATTTACTTTGTTTTAATACACTTTTTTATACTTTAAAATTTTTCTCATCACCAAAGAATTTAAAAAAAAAGCTAGAAAAGACAAAAAACAATCCATTTTGACAAAAAAATACTTATTCTTCTTACTCGTCCAAAGTTGACTTAATTTTTTTTTGCTTAAAGCCCAATAAAGTCGTATTTTTTTATTTAACAACTAAGTTTTTACCTTTTTTATTTATGACTTTGAGTTGTTTTACCTTTTTATCAAGCAAAAATATTTACATATAGAAATTTTAAAATATTATAACTTTTATTTATACATATTTGTTTTTTTATAAAATTATAATTTTAGATTCAAGTAATTTCTCACAGTATACATAATCTCATCCATAATATCTCGGTATATCAAAAAACATGTATGAACCCCAATACTACTAATTCCTTTTATCCTATTCGAAATAACAAATAAACGTACGACCATGTTTGTTGCGGCCATTTTAAACTAGATAATAATTTAATTCTTAGCAATTACATTACTATGTATTACCCTCATAATTTTCATCATCGAAGGCCTAATTACAAACAAAGCCTACATGGGATCCTATTAGTAATATTTTGGAAACAAACTTACTAGGACACCATTGAATACACATAGTTGTATAGCCCTGTTTCAAAATTAGAATGCAAGATGTAGCATTATAATTTTGTCTTTACCTTTAATTATTTACCGAAATTAGTCACTCCACAATTAGTATCTTACCAAACATTTACTACTCAAAAAACTATATAAGTGTCCTTCAAGTCCCTAAGTTTTCCAAAGAAAAAGAGAGAGAGAGAGAGAGAGAGAGAGAGAGAGAGAGTTTTTGAAGTGAAAGCAAGCATAGGAATGGCCTATTCTTTAAGTAGTTCCTCCTGGTTGGTTTCTCTCTTGCCACTGTTGGTATTCATTAGCCTATCAGAAGCAAGGCCAAGCATGAAAGCAACAAATGATTTGATCAGTGACATTTGTTCCCAAACTCAAAATCCTACACTTTGCTTGCAAACTTTGAAATCCGACCCCCGTTCTGCCACTGCAGATTTAAAAGGTCTCGCTCACATTTCGATTGACATAACTCAAACCAATGCCAAACAAACCTCAAATCTTATTGATTCACTTTCTAAGGGAGCTACTAGCCCTAAATTAAAAGGGATATACGACACGTGTGCTGAAAATTATGAAGATGCCATCGACGACCTTAGTAAAGCTAGCAAGGCTTTGGATTCTGGTGATATTGCTACTTTCAGGATTAGTGCCTCGGCTGCTTTGGACGGACCAAAAACTTGTGAAGATAGTTTTGAAGGACCACCGGCCGAACCATCTCAGCTTCAACAAGCAAATAAGAAGGTGGAAGGGCTTTGCAGTATCATTTTGGCTATTGGTAGTCGTTTGCAATCTGGATCAAAATAGACTTTTGTTGTTTAATTATATTTAATTATGTATAATTACAGCTGTGAAAATAAAAATCTCATTATTAATTGAGATCACTATAAATAATCACTTGTTGGGCGTTCCATTCCTCATATGAATTTATTTAAAAACGATCATTTGCATTGTACCCTCAAATTTCAGACTGAATGCAGAGTTGCTGACCAAATTAATCAGGTTACTTTTTTTATTATTTTAATAACTGAGAGTTAGGTGCATACCTCAATCTCTCCATTGTTTTCCTAATTTCAAACATTCCATGTGTGTGTTCACAGGCAGTAGATAAACAACTGCACATTCTGTAGAGTCTCCAATTAATACAAGCATGGCTTCAATAATAGAATCTCAATAACACTTTTCAAAGACAATTATTCAAATGACTAGTGTTTGGAAGTTCTTTTTTTCTCTCTCTTTTGTGCAACTTTATTGAGTTTGGTAAAGATATTACAAAAGTTTTTGCAGGAGATTTAATAACTATATGTTAAGTGTTTCTATCTAAACATCATAATTTATTGTCTATCATTATTGAAATACTTGGAAATGCAAGTAATCTACCATGTTACATAGACTCTTCTATATGTATTAACTACTCATGTTGAACAGTTGGTAAAATACAAAATATATGTTCTAGTCGGATGCACATGTGTGAGTTTGGTTCGATTCCGTACTAAATTTAGGACCAAACCAATTTTTTATCAATTTTAATTTTTTAAACCCAGAACCAATCCAATCATTTTGTAAAACCAAACTAATAAAAATCGAGGTTGTTTGGTTTGGAGCCATGGTTTCATGAATTTTAAAAACTACTTTGCACGCATGAAAAAAAACTACTAAGTATAAGTTTTAAAAGTATGAAATAACTAACAAATAAAAGCTAACATCCATACAGTATAATAAAATCATGAAATAAAAGTTTAGAATAATTATTTTACAATCTATTTAGTGAAATAAATGACAAATATCTAATAAATAATTCACAAAAATAAACAAAATATAACAAATAAATAACAATTAATAATAATTATCTAATTTAATAACTCATTTTTTTTTAATTTGTAAAGTTTAAAAGCTTTTTAGTTTTTTTATATGAATCTCACAATAGTTTTATATGTAATCTATTTTATATATATATATATATATATATATATATAAATCGGATCTATATAATTTGGTTCTCGGATTGATTCGGGTTAATTTCAGACTAACCCAAGAACTGAATCATTATTATCAATTTGCCTTTTTTGGGACCTAATACCAAACTAATTATTTGTAAAAATCGAACAACCTAACCCATAGAGGTTAGATTGGTTCGGTTTTTAAATTTCTCGAATCTCTTCTGCACCACTATGTTTGGCGCATAATTAGGCATGTACCCAGTAAGTATATTTAGTATTTTTTATTCTTAAAAATAAAAGTAAGTATATTAGGAATTTTGAATATTTTTCCGATTCCGATATCCTTAGAGGAGAATTAAGTAAATCTAAAAGACATATCAGGCACTCCAAACACAACGAGATTAATAAAAAGTAAATGACCATGCAATTAATGAATGGTGGAAGAGCAAGCCGACTCTTAAATGCATACAAAGAGAAATTAGATTTACAAAATCGTTGAGAGACATTGAAAGTATACAAATATATCCTAACAGATTTTGGTGTTCTCTCTCTTTCTTGCAGTGCCATAGATGGCTAAAGATTCAATGCTCTTTGGGCTCTAATTTGAGGGGAGATGCTCCTCTGTATACCCAAAACTCAAGACTCTACTTTGTGGGCCTTGAATGAGTCTATCGAACCGTTCATTTTGTAAGTCCCGCAAAAAAACTATCCATACAAAAATTCAACTTAATTGAACATCGATGGATACAGATAATGTTTTATTCCCCAAAATGAACAATTTATACTTAAAAAAAAATCATTTTTAAACGGAAAAAGTTGATTTTGTAAAACAAAACATAATATGTTATGTATCTATCGATGTCCCATCAAGTTGAATTTTTTTATAAATGATATTTTTTGCGAGACAAATGAGATGAAAGGTTCAAGTCATCATTGTGGGCCACCCCAGATCCACAAAACAAAGTCTTGAAAAGTATGAAGAGGAGAAGGCGTGGAGAGAAGTTAATCCCTATTCTGAGTGGGTTAATAATCAATATTTCTATATTTGGCTAACTCTCTTGTTCATGAAAATATGTAAACAAAACACTATAATGATTTTATTTTTTTCATAATTACCTATATAATTTTTTCGTGTTTTTCTAACCCAACCAAACAAAAGAAAGAAAATAGCTTCTTTATTTTCTTTTTCTCGTATTCTCCTTTTCTTTTTCCCTCCACAAATCCACAATACAAAAATACAGCATAAAACAACATTCACACGCAATAACGCACACCAGTCTTAGTCTATAACATAAATGACAATTTATAGGAGTATGGCAAGTTGGTTATGATAGGTTGGCTGGAAATTGGTTACATTTTCACTTTTTCCTCAACAATACTTTGGTGAGGAGCTTCTCTTACATACAACGTTTCCGGTCCAAAGTTCCAAATCTCACATGGTGAAGTTTATGATTTGCAAATTTTGGATTATCATAAACACGTCATGACTAATGTAGAAGATTAAGATTGGGATCCACGGGTTTCGTCCACACTGGCTAGGTTGATCCGAGGTGTAGTCCACGTTTGCCTACACAAGAAAAGAGTGAGATGTCTGCCGGTACTTATACCGGTAGACCCTCTGATGATCAAGTTAGAGCTTGTTTAGAGAGAGGGTAGAGAATAGTCAAATTGACAGAGTATTGCCTAATAAAAATGAGAGTGCATACCTTTGTCCTTTGGTTCATTAGCTATTTATAAAGTAGAATATACCCGACCCGTCTGATCAGCCCGACCCAACCTGACCCGAGCAGGTGGGGCCATCATCTCTCTGCTCCTATCTTAGCTAAGCATGCCCAATGCAACCTATCAATATAATCATCATTTCGTGCTTATTAACGCATTACTTTTGCCATGTTAGTTTTTCCACTTGCTCCTTAGACCCTATTTGGGTCAAGTCAACCATTTTTTCCTTAGGGTTGGTCTAATTGCCACTAACACTCCTTCAACTTTTGATAAGCGTATTATGGGTCCAAATTACCACATGTCTGGTCCTTTACTCGGCCTACGAAACTCCCTAATGCATGTCGCTCGGCTCTCGTTGCTGAGTGCTTATCTCTCTTTGGACCTCGGCCTTAACTCCCGACCTCTGGGACCACCCCTTTTTGACCTTGGCTAACCCCCATAGCTCGGCACACCGTAGCCGAGCATGGGGATCCATGTTGAGGTAAAAGATGGTAGCAAATTGGCTGAGTGATGTCATAGTGTGGTCCATGTGGGCCCTAGCCATGCATGCCAATTTCCATCCACCCTCAACTAATATAGATTCTTGGCATGCTTCTACATAATAGTGGTTTTTTGAGTTGATTTTAAAAATTAAAAACAAATGCTTACCCTTATTGGATCATTTTTAAATTTTTTACGAAGGTAAATATTTAAATTATGAAGCAATGGGATTTGACCTTGCTCAAAAAGCATTTATATTTTATTTTTAAATAATTTTTAATCAAATAGTGTCCAGATCTAACACCTTTTTGGAAAAACAATACAACTCTCTCTATACTTAAGCTTTTCGAGTGATTCTAGTAGGGTTTGAAAGATAAAAGAATATCTAACTTTTCCCTCTAGTTTCATGCAAAAAGCTTATTTCTACAAAAATGGAGTTGTCACAAAATTGTTCTTTTAGACAATATTTTTAGCCATTTTTTAATACGAATTTTAAAAATATGAAAGGGATGGAACTAAGCTTCACCAAGATTCGTGCATGCAGAGAATATCAACATGAAGTTACAGTAAGATTTTTAGAGTAATAGCTCGAGTCTAGGTCCAAATATAAAATGTGTAATTCTCGAATTTTTGACAAAAACCTGTAGGGACATATTTATGAACATGCAATATCTTGGCTCTTTGACCCATGATCCATTCATGCATGGCTATATCCCTTTTATATATGATTTATATAAAAGTTATAAACCATTATTGAGAATCAAAACAAAAAAAACAAGAAGGGATGATGAAGAGAGAAAATAAAAGAGATTTTAGGGTTCAAGACCTTATTTCATGAGTTTTTGGGTATAAATCTTGTGTTGAAATGTAAACTCAACCAGCAGAGCAAGAAGCCACCCATGTGATGGAAAGCAAAGTCAATAAAAGGAGGTGAAGCAACAAAAGTCATAAAAATGAGGTAGAAAAATCTCAACTGAAAATCTCTTCTTCCTAATTGTCAAGATTAGCCGCCTGATATCATCTGATCTTGTCCCCCTCTCATTTGCTATAAATGTATAATTTGCTACGTTGTGGAAAAAGTGTGGAGTGTGGAGTTGTTAGAATAAGCTAGTGAGAGAGAATACTGTTTTTGTGTAATTTTGTTAAATTTGTGTGAAATTAAAGTATTGAGTATAATCATCACTGAGTTTCAATCACCACAAGTGATGGAGTGATTCCCTCCACCCAACATCTTGAACCCTTGTGTTCTTGAGCCAAGGAGACTATGAATAAGAAAAATACAAGTATATAAATGTTGTACCTATTTTGAATATAGGGTTGGAGTTGATGTACCATGGAAGATTTTGAGAATAAACACCAAAAAAAAAGAAGCTTAAAAAAGCTAGAACACCAAGACTTTCTTCCTTTCTCCCTTTCTCCCTTTCTCTTTCTAATCTCACTAGTCTAACACTTAGCAAAATGGAGCAATATTTTCTGGTTTCGGAGAGTGTATGTGCCGAAAATGGTAGGGGGAGCAAGTCTTTTAAAATAACAAGCTAGTGGGGGTGCTATGATGATTTGTGTAAGAATGGAGGTGACAAAGGCCACTAAATTTACATGTATGGAAAAAGTGTATGACACACAATAAAAAAAAAAAGAGGTGGAGTGCTAGGGTTTCTCATGTGGCCGCCGGCCATGGGGTGCTTTTGGCTCCAACGTTTAAGTTTTAATGCATTATATTAATATATTAAAGATTTGATGGTATAATTATACTATATTGTTTAAAAAAAGTGTTCAAAAATTGATTTAATGTATATTTTTAATCACTAATTTTATGGATTTGAATTAATATAATAATTTTGTATTTAGTACTTTTATAATTTAAATTGTTTATAACATTATTTAATTGTGGTGGTGGAGCTAATTTAAATTTTTTATATAATTCTTTGGCTTGATGTATATTTTTGGTTACTTTTTCGTTAGTATTGAATTAAATTAATAACTTTAGATTTAAAACTTTAATTCTATAATTTAATATTATTTTATTATTATTTAATTAATTATGTAGTGAAATTTTGGTCAAATTAAGTCTTTTTATGATTATGTGAAATTTTGACTTAAAAGTTTTGGGTTTAATGTATTAAGGTTTAATACGCCTATTTATAATCCCATATATATATATATATATATATATATATATACACACACACACACACACACATTATGCTTTTGAATTATTTATTGGAGAATATGTGTTGGTGGATTTGTCTTAATGGTATAATTTAATTGGATTTTATTAATTTAGTGATTGTAATTTTATATTAGGATTACCGTTATTATTAAACTTAAAATAGTGTCAAATACATATGATTTTTTATATATAAATAAATGTTATACAAATATAAAATACTAGAACATATTTGAGTTAATTTTATTCTATTCTATAATCTTATTAATTCTATAAATTTTCTCTTATTTCATAACTTTTTTTTTTGTTTCTTTAGAATCTACATGTTTGAGAGGTTTCATTCTAGTTGAGAGTGAGATTATTTCTCGATAAGAGTGATGCTCTTACAAAATTTTTGCTTTATAGCACGGGAGCGAGGTTTGAAAATAAATTCGTCACCCTATTAGGAGGGTCATGGTCATGCAACTAAGTTCAATAATCTCTTATGCATAGCTACAACAATTATTATTATTTTTTTTCATAAATTTGCACTTTCTTCATATGACATACATAATGCATGAGGAACATTCTAAAAGTAAGGAAAAGGCAGTTCGACAACAGTGCACAAACGTCGGATGGTCTACTAGTTGTTTTTATTCAATGTTGGAGGAGATAACAACGATTTGCCTGAAGAGACTGAACTTTGAGCAAGAAGTGAGGAAAGAGTCATCTTTTTTTCTTTTCAAATATATATTCGGTTTTTTATAAGCAATATCAAGGAAAGGTACACTAGTTTCACAAATATAATGTAATCTTGAAAAGCATTTAGTGCACTATCCAAGAGTCTAGAGAATGGACTGAGTTTTTGGTATAGGATTATCATCAGAAAATTTGTCGTGATTCAAAGGAATCTGAAGCTTAAAGACAACATTCTTTACTTCAGAAGTAGTCAGGAAAAAAGCACTAGCAGCTTTAACTTTTAGGGTTATAAAACAACAATTTAAGAGAACTCTCAACAGAACAGAAAAAAGTGGTGATGTAGCATCCAATCTTCAACATACCGAAAAGTAATCATCAAACAACAATCAACCGAGGAAAACCTTTTGAGCTAGTAAGATCTCTTCAAAAGAATACTGAAACTGCTTCCATAGTTGCATGACAGATAGCTCTGCGGAGGGACTTAATTTGACCCTTGGCTAGGCAAAACGAACATCCTACGATTTCACCATCAATAAAGTGAAATGAATGCTGGCTAGCTACTTATAAAACTAGAAGCCCATTGCTAAGAAAAACCTTTATGCCCTTGTTAATATTGGTGATTCGAACTGATTCAATTATCCATTATGTAAAAAACCTCCATTACAAATGCCTGTTTTGGAAATGACCTTTAAATTTGTGCTATACATCCAAGAGGTATCGATCACTGAATTAAACAGGGTTGTCCACGTAAAACCTGGGATTAATGAAGTCTAAAACCATTAATGCCAAGAAGACACAAATGGTTTTGCCCAGAAATTTTGAGAATTTGGAAGAGTTAAAAACACATTGTAAGGAGAATTAAAAACATCCAGGTTAAGACTGAGTAATCAGTGTGGATGATTTCTCAAATTTAAGACCATTCAATTAATGTTTCGGAAAAGGCAGCGAATCATTGCTATGAGCTCATTACGTCATCAATAATTCGTTGATTTGGGACACCAAAACTTTCTGAAGCACACAATTTTGCAGCAAATCGTTTTGATTCCCACAAACTCGAGCCATCCATAAATATCAATATGGTTGGAATTGAGTAAGTGGCCATATACAAAAAATTGGGAAGAACCCTAACAAATAAAAAGATTTGATCATCCTTTCTATTTTAATAAACTCAATTGATGAAAATTGATAGACTGATCAAACAACAGAAAGCTGTGAACATCATAAAGTTAGGGTCTGATTCATAATCTACTTAAAGCTCTCAACGACAGTCAATTGTGAGATACCCATGAGTGTTAGATCCACAAAATGTAAAAACACGTAGAAAAAAAAGAATGTATACGCGGGCGCAAACAAACATATATGCAAACATGTAATGGGCGAGTGGTACTACCAGTGGAAAGCCTTCATGGGTTCGATGAGATGAACAAGGTCGGCTCTTGATGAGTTGGTTGTTGTGCAAGAAGAACCCACAATAATCATAAACAAATCATAAAGAGATAGATTTTACGTGGTTCGGCAATTTGGCTACGTTCACGGGCAACAGAATTCAATATATGAAAAAACGATATAAATCACTCAATTCTCACAAATTCTCCTCTCAAACAATTTGAATATAAAATAATATGAGATTACATTCATATTTATAGGAGATAAAAGAGACATAATTTAATCAAACTTGTACTAGTCGAATTCAAAACTAATTAAATAACTGCAAATTCACATTCTTCAGAACTCTTCAAATTTAGTAGCCATAATAGACTAGAAGTCTATCTCAACTCAAATTGGATTTGAGCTAAAATTTTCAACAATCTCCACCTTGGTAAGAATCCATATCTCAAACAAATCAACATACCAATGCTGCCACCAAATGCACTAAAAGTGCTCAAATTTCTGAATCAAACAAATCAACAAATAAAATCTGGATCCAAATGCGCTTTGTGGCGCCAAATTCACTTAATGTGACTAAAGCTTTAAATTAGACATATTGACATATTAATGCTGCCACCAGATGCGTCCTAAGACGCCATACACCCGTAGGTGTTTAATACTTTGACAAATTGGTCAAGTT
>JAULJZ010046078.1:0-14270 GCA_032270985.1 Heliamphora pulchella
ATCATTTTCATTCATTTCTTCTTCTAGTTTAGGAACTTCTTTACCTTCTACAGTTTTAGTGGGAGTGAAGTTACCTTAGACGATTACTTTCTAAGCCCTCCAATCCATGGTTTGAATAAAGATCCTCATTCTTTGCTGCCAAAAGATGTAGTTAACACCACAGAAGATTGGAGGCCTTGTAGAGGATTGACTCTCTCCAAAGGGGCATACACCAATGCCTTCCATAAATTTTTTTCACAAAATTTTTTTAAGAATAATGTGATTAGCTTTGATACCAATTGATAGTATGTGAGTAATCCTAAGAGAGGGTGAATTAGTTATTTAAAACTTTTATTGTTCAAGTATTAAAAAACAAGTATAACTTCCAATTCACTTATAAGCAAAATATTTTAATTCACAAGTATAATTTCAAGTATAACTTCTTGTTAGAAGATTACAACACAAGTAGTTTTTAATTTACTTATAAATAAGATTCAAAACCTTTTAATAGAAAATTTAAACGCAAGTGTTTAATTTACAATATTCAAAACTTCTTTTTTTTATTAGATTCAACACTTTCTTTGCTTAAAAAAAATTAAAACACAAGAATGAATTTTAATAGTGAATGGTAAGTGTGGGTGGTGCAATAATAAACAATAATTTAATAATGAGAATAAAAGGTAAACAAGATAGAAAAATAACACCACGATTTTTACAAGATTCGGCACAACGGTCTACGTGCTTACCTCAAGCCAACTGTTATAAGGATTTCTCACTATTACTCCTTCAATAGGTGGAGCAGCCTCTCTCCTTAGTCTAGGAGAAGTAGCCTCTCTTGAGAATGTATCTTTCTCAAATAATCCAATCCTTGTAGGCAGATTAACCTCTTTTGAGAAACACCTTTCTCAAGTACAACAGAATAACAAGAAAGTGTACAAAGGAATGCTCTTATGATGAGCAGATGAGTACAAGAAATGAAAACTCTAACTCACTTCTCAAGAAATCTGTCAATGAAACTCAAAAAGAAATCTAAAAATCTTTTCTCTCAAAAATATAAATGAAAAACTCAAGAGAATTAAGTATAGATGGAGAATGTCTATGAGAGAATATTTGAGAGGCTTTTAATAAATAAAACCAGACTCAAATGCTCTATTTATAGGCCAAAGTTTGGGACTAGCCGTTGGGCTAAGTATGGAACGATTAAACTAGCTGTTTCAGCCATTTTTCAAAATTTCAGCCTATTCAGTCGACTGGAGTCTTCACTTAGTCAACTTGACCACCAGTCAGTCGACTGGACTGCTTGGTCAGTCGAATAGATGCTTTAAAATCTAATTCCTTATTTTGGAAACTTAGCCAGTCGCCTGATCCATGCTTTAGTTGACTGAAATGTATTAAAAATCCAGAATTTTTGATTTTCAAAACCACTTTTGATCACTCTTTGTTTTGAAAAATATTTTTAGGTATTTTAGGAATTCTATGAGCTTCAAAGAAATATATCCATGAGACATGTGAATTTACATTAGTCCTAAAAATGAAATTTAAAACTTTTATCTTCAATCCTTTAACATTTCAATTCTTTCATTCTTCCAAACGCTTGTCGCCGAAGTATTCAATTTGGAATTAGCATCATAACTTCCACTTTGCATCTTTAATTGTGCTAATCATTTCTTTCCAATAAACAAACTCAATTTCCACAATTAGATACTTAGATTTGTTATCATCAAAACGGTCATTGAAACCTTATTAGGCCAACAAGTGGAAAGAAGAGGAAGAAAGAAAGTGAGCACTACAAAGCTAAGTCATATCTTCAAGGTTGAGAATCAAGTAAATTCAAGTAAGTGTCCTTCAAAACCCAAACCCATGTCTACTCAAAAATCTCTAATCTCATCTCAAATCATGTTGCATGCCCAAAAATAAACCCGATTCAAGCCATGCATGTAGAAATGAAGCCAGGCTCTTGGGTTATGTTCTTTTTCAAAAATTCTACTTGTTGGACCTATTTTTAAAAAATCATAACTAAATATTGAAACGTCATCTGAGGTTGTGTTTTACATCCAAATTTATATTTTTGTATTATCTTTCATATAAAATTTGTTTGAATTAATTTAAGCTTATAAAACTCGAAATATGAATTTTTTACTAAAACGTATCATTTTCAAACCAACCTCTGTTATAGAGGTGAAAACCCTATTTTAAATTGAGAACTGAGCTTTGGTCTTTTCATGAAAGTTGTAGCTAACATTTTATGTATATACCCACCAACAATGAGCTCCTTTTGTTGAGATTTGATCCGCCAAAACCCTTCTACAATCTATTGTTCATGTATAATGATCTAAAAAGCTTGCTATCCAACATTTTTATGTAACCCAAAACCTATATTTCTAGTGACCTATTCCAAAAGTGTTCTTCATGAAAAATGTTAGGGACATTTTAATCTAACTGCTGTCCACAAATCAGGTCCTTTGGCCTTTGTTTGTCCCCTCAATTCATTTTTATACTCTTTGTTCTTGTTGCTGAAGTTCACCACTGTTGAGGTATAAAAATGTTGATCTGACTTATTTTCTTAAATGGCTAATTTCTTAAATATTGTCTTAAGAAGCCTACTGAGAATCCTTCATAAGAGTTGTAGAGGATATCGTGACCTAAAACATATCCAAAAATCAGCCCAAAATAATCTGTTTTGTTACCCCAAATGTGTTGTCTTCAGAGAGCCTTGCTCGCAGCATTTGGCTAAGTGCTGCTATAGCATATTGCTTTGTGAAGATCAAATCACCTAAAATTCAGGGGTTTTAGCCTAAGTGTCCTTCATGAGACTTGTTAATGATATTTTAATCTATATTGTGGCAAAAAAACCAGAACCTAATTTATGGTCTAACTACCTCAAAAACTTGTTGCTAGTTGTAATTATGTTGTTGAATTTTTAAAATAAAGTGCTAACTATGATCAATTCCCTAAGCAAGTTAAGGCTTGAACATATGCTTAGTGTCTTTTAGTTCTAAAACGGAAGCATAACCGTGGTCCCTAAAAATTGTAGGATCATTCAAAAGTTCGAATCATTTTAGTACATTACGTTCTAAAGGGTAGAATCCCGCGTTTACGGTTAAGTTATGATTTGCTTGTTAGGCACAGAAGATTTGTTACCCGGGGGTTAAGTCTGGCTTGTTCGATAAAGCTCGATTTCTTGCACACATAAGATAAGGTGAGAGTTCTTAACCATTATCTTGAACAAAAAAAATGTGAATGACGCTTTAAAATGCTTCAATGCGCATGTTTTGAATTATAACAAGTTTTGATGAATGATAGCATGATATTATTGTTTTCAAATGTTATGATATTTTAATGCAAATGTGATATCCATGATCTTTTGAAGAAGCATGTGTGTGAAAGATGTGTTTATTAAGTGTTGTCAATGTTATATTGCTGTTGTTCCAAAGTGCCAAGTTGCAATGGTTTTCGGCACTTTATATCCCATTATGCGGGAGGTTACCAAACTATGGGTTTTAATTTGTCCCTATAAGAGAGGTTTCCTGTTGAGTGCGAATTATTTTGCCTTAAAGGCTTTTGGAGTGAGTCCCAGGTAGCACATTATGAGGGAGGTTACCCAACTATGGGTTTTAATTTGTCCATATAAGGGAGGTTTCCTATTGAGCAGGAGTTATTTTACTTTAAAGGCTTTGGGACTGAGTCCCAAGTAGCACAGACCACTCGTGCTTGGTGGAGAGTGGCTCTCATTCCATCACGTTGCCAACCATGCTTTGAGAATTGAGGCTACGATACCATCGAAACTCCCGGTCGTGAGGTAAACGACTACTTGGACACTGTTGGGATTTGGGTTTTGGTTATGGAAAAGTGGTTTCTTTTAATTGTGGCGGTTGAGCCAAGTTACATCTTTGTCATATCGAAGAAATTCCTTATAACTTGTGATATTCTTAAGATAAAGAAAATGCATCAGTTTTTACGCTTTGTGTGGATAGTATGATGAACACTTTTCAGAAATATCTTCATTTATCTTTAACTGAGTGATTGTCTTTATTTCTGTTCATGATAATGCTAAGCGCACTCTCATGTGACCTTTATGGTTGTAGAGACAGGAATGGCTAGGAGTTGGTCAACCACAGGTGTCGTCTTGTAGCTTTAAAGCTGTAGTCGGACGTTGTTTTGGTTTAGTTCCTTTTGTTTAGTTTTGTACCTAAAGAAACATCGTATGTTAAGTACTAAATGTTATGTTTTTAAAGATGTGATGTAAGTCCTTGGGATAGTATATTCCTAGAAGCTTATGTTTACCCTTTTCCTCTTTTGAAGGCTTATAGTTGTTTTGAAGCAAAAGTTTCGTCTCTTATTAAAGTTTTAAGCCTTGTCTTTTTCTCGAGGCCGCTGGGTCTACGGCGGGATCATATCCCACTACTCAGGTCGAGTACCTTGCGGAAGCAGGGTGTGTCACTTAGCCCCACTGAAAAAAAAATGGTTGTGGGATGGGGTACGTCTAGATAGACTCGGAGTGGCAAAAGATGACAGGATAGATCTTATAGCTTTTATGTTTAAGGGCAAAGCATATAACTGGTGGGAGGGAACTGAGAGGTTGAAGATGCCGGTGTCAGGATTTGACCCTCTTGTACCTTAGAAGATTTCTTGGATTTGCTTTGTGAAAGAATTTAATGAATAGTATAAACCCATAACTTACAAATATGAGAAGGAGCAAGAATTCGTTAATCTTTTACAAGGATGAGTGTGGCGGAATATGAAATAAAATTCACGGAGTTATCACGATATGCATTTCGGCTTGTACCTGATGAAAAATCAAGGTGCAGAAGGTTTCAGAAGGGATTAGATTTCTTGATTAGGACTAGACTAACGGTCCTTGAGATAGATAACTATGCAAACCTATTTTACAAGGCAAGGATGATTGAGAAGGTCATTAAGAAGGGTGAGGGAAGGTAAGAAGAATTCAAAAGCTATAAACCTGGAGGTGCCTCGGTAGACTAGATAAGAATGTATAGTTCTAAATGTAGTGTCTCAAAGCCGCAAGCATTTTGAGATCAGAGCTACCAATCACCAGCCAAAGATTTTGAAATCAATGGAGACTGATTGAATAGCGGAGCATTCGGTCATACAAAGGAGGCAAAAATGTATACTAGCTATAAGTGTGGGGCCACTAACCATTTCATTAAGGATTGTCTGAGAGCCAATGAGGGGATCATTTCTTACCGATGTGGTGAATTGGGAGACAAAGCCTCACAGTGCGTGCATTAAAAAAAATCCACCACAATCATCTATTGAGGACGGTGGGGCTAACCAGGAATGTGCAAGACAAAAGAAAGGGACCAATGGAATAACTGAGAATTTTCTTTGTCGCGACCCAAACCCAATTCCGTAAGCTAAACCCTGAGTCAAAACATATAGGAACTATAACCTTTAATAACCTTTCCAAACATAAACATATGCGCTACACTATAACGTTAAAAGAAGTTTTCCTTTCATTTAAGCATTTAAAATATTCTAACTAAATAAATCAAGTTTCAGAAGTTCATTTACAAAACCATTCATGGTTGGGTGACAACATATGTTCAGCTTTAAACCTATATATCAATTGCATTCATCCAATTTACTTTATGTACCATCATAACACAAAAATACAATGAAACACTAGATCTTCCTCTCGCCTTTCCCCAACATGCATCCTGTGCCCTGTTTTCACCCCTGATCCTCGATACCTGAAATGGTTTAGCATACGTACGTGAGCCGAAACTCATAGGATAAATACTAACTCAAATGCTATGCATGATTTGTGAGGTGTGATGGGTGCAATCGCATTAAAAAAAGGTTTCATTCATTCATTTTCATTCTTCGTTAACACACACACACACTACGTACACCAACTATTCCATTCATTTACTTAGTTGTTACAACTTCAACTCTTTATTTCATATTTTTCATTCATTGAGTCCCTTTTCAAAACATTCTATTTTTTCCCATTATCCAGTTTACTTTCTCAATATCTGGTTTCTCACAAAATCGTATCACAACTAATGAACCGATGTTGGACGCAGCTTATAGAAACATCATCACATTTGCCCCTAATAGGCTACGCGAAGCCATTGTGGAATAGGTCACTCTATAACTCATCACGACACAACACCACATTTCAGGGGCTAACTCATGGGCATGTGATACCCATCTTGTGCAAGTTTTTGGTCTTTCACCGTGGAGCTGTGCAAGCCCAACTAAATCCATACGGTTCAATCCATACGGTTCATTATTCATTAATTTCTTTCTTTTTCACAATTCGGGAGTCCAATCCACCACCGGTTCCTCTCCCAATCATTTTCATATAGTATTATCACTTCAATTCCAATTTTCAATTTTTCATTTCATTTTCAAATCATACGTCATTTGAGCATTCAAGTTTCCTTTCATGTCACATGCATCATAATTTCTCATAATTTATATTTCATTTACCAACTTCATAAAGTGCCAACATAAAATTAATTCACTAGTGATCATATCATTTGTAGGGAAAAGAAAACACCCATCATATGCATGAATAGATAAGTTTGAACCCATTTTCCCTTCCAAAAGCTTGGAACATTAAGTGATAACCATGCCAAATCACAACCTTCAAATACCAATTTGACAAACCCAAATTCGCCAAAACTTATCTTAATTGACTTGATTCAAAATGAAAACAAACAATAAGTTCAAAACCTTTCAAAATGTGTCCAACCAAGGGTTTAATTAATGTAAAAGAGTAGTTCAGAAAACTAGAGTCACGATATCTAAGAGCCAAGCCTTTAAAATAAAACACCAAAAATTTTGAAAACATCCTAAACCGATCGATCGGTGAGAAGACTGCTCGATCGGTCTCTCACCTGCACAAAAGAACTAAGAGTATCAAAAGACCACTCGATAGACCACTCGATAGACCAATCGATCGGTCTTACGATTCGTCCTGCTCCAGTTTCTTTTTCAAGCCAAAAACTTGATTTTCAACACTTGAAAGATTTTTAGTACCTTTTAACATATTTTAAGCAAGGAGATAACCTTTAAAAAGAGGAAAAGTCATTCCAAAATCTCCCTCGGGGCACAAGAGTTTATATGAAGCAAAACCAACCGAAATCCTCGTTGTAAAACGTTGAACCATCCTACCAAATTCGTAATAACAAATTACAGAAAACTACAACAAACCTATGGTCTTTCTCGTAAACACATATCATGTATACATCAGCTTCACGGCCATAAGAACTTAAGCCTCTTTTTTTTTATACAATCATTTCTCAACATCACGCTAACAATTCCTCAAAACTCTAATTTTCTTAAAACTCAACTCAAGTTCAAGTCTCAAATTCATATATATATATATATATATATCACACTAAGGTTTACACTAATGGAAATTATCAACACAAATCACAACAAATCACAAGAGATAGTCTAGATCCTACTTCATTGACGTCCTATCGTCAAGAATCAAGCTTCTAGTGAGCTCTAATCCACCAAAGCCCAAAATACGCGACTACGGAAGAGTTTCTAGCGAACATCCACGCTCTTCAACCGTAGCTTGCTCAAAGAAACAACAAGATCTCGACCTGCAACGAGCATGGAAAGCTCTAAGGAGCTCCAAAATCTGAACCCTAATTCACCCCTCAACTTTAGAGAGAGAAGAGAGAAGAGAGAAGAGAGAATGAGAAACCAACCCAAAATCAGTAACTGATAGCCTCAACCAGACACAGACCACTCAATCGGTCTAAAGACCGCTCGATCGGTCTCTACGACTAAACTATTAGTCCGACTTTGAACAAGCATATCTCTTTCATCCAAACTTCAAATAGGGTCGTTCTTATGCTCCAATTGAAGCCCCAGAAGTCTACTTTCCAATGGTTCCAACCTCATGCCAGGATTCATCTTGTACAAAATGTTATGAGCAAATTAGTAAAGGTACGCCAGTTTCCTTCACACACTTTTCACATATTTTTTTCTGAACATCCCTTAGAACCTTATATTCTTCCTCGAACATATCTTTCATGCGTATCTAAGCTCAAAACATCACCAAGATCAAGTTTTTAATTCCTACACCCATCAACACTTAATCATTTTAAAATAAAACGGCTCGGGGTCTCACAACTTTTCCCCCTTAAAGGAATTTTGTTCCCGAAATTCAACACTGAATCTCAAGCCAAACACCATCGTAAAGTTCCTCACAGATACTACTATCATCCATAAAACATCATATCACGATCCAACTCGCATTGCCAAAACCTCGATACACAACTCTCACTGAATACATCCCACTCCAGCAATAAACGCATAACACGAGGCTAGTCCACCAGGGAACCTGGTCCCAAACACTCTCTATTCCAAGATATAGAGACTATTACCCCCATTCTCACTGCCACATACTGGCTCAATCGCACCTCATAAAGCACACCAAGGACTATTTCCTCGAGTCCAAACACACGACGACAACACCAATCACACGAACTCACATGTTCCCCACACAAACTGCACTCAAGTTCTTATGATCAACTGATGGCCACTCACTTTGATACCACATCATTATCCAGTTGATGCTAACAACGCCGTCAGTGAAGCTGACAAGATGCTCAGCCACAAGCAATGGTACAAACACCCAATTCAAGGAAAAAGCTCACTTAATTTACCTAGAATACCCAAGAACGCACTTCATCTAAACCTTCATCCTTTATTCGATCCTCCATCACGAATCACAATTCTCACCCTGGAGAAACACTAGGTGCCACACCATTGTTCGAGACAAGATTCCACATGACCAAAAACCAACCTGGCATCACAACTACAAAAATCAACGCAACCACCGCACCCCAATGATTCACTTAAACCAGATACGCCACGCCGACAGAACGTTTCACAGGCATCCACTAACCTACTCAAAGCCAATCATATCTCTCGTGCAATAGCACATCACTACACAACTCAACGTCTCACCCTCAAATCACTGATTTTAAATCTACAGAATAACCTCAAATCAAACATGATCACAGCCACCCGACGTCAACCCCAAACTCATAACACATCCATCGTTCCCTTGAACCCATAATAGCATAGTACTCATGCCTAAGGTTTATTTATCAACTAACCAACCAAAACTTGCCTCTTATACTTAGTAACTTCTTATATAGGACTCATCATGGCCCTTTCATTCCAAACCAAACCAAACCATCATATCAGTCTCGATAGGCCATACCAACCAAGGCTTCTCAAGCATTGAATCCCTCTTGACTCATATTTTATCACATTCTCCGGACCACAATCCAAACATACAGCTTTGCCCAAAACACAATACTTAGCACAGTCGACGACCACTTCTCGACTCCAAGAATTCTAAGTAGTTCAAAGCCCCAAACAGAACACAAATCCAAACACACAAAAGTCTATTAGAAACTCACCACTTGAATACCCTAGCCGCAATGTTCCAACAAAATTCATATTCTGCCGAGAGCAAGAGGTACAACCATAACCTACACCACCTAGAACAAACTGCACACAATGATTAACAATCCTCCATTGATCACTGTAGAAAAGGACTCTACCCCTCAATACTAATCCTCTTGTCTGCATGGATAAACATTCCTGTTCTACCAACCCAATCTAACAAGGAACACATCCCCGCACATTTACATTTACACAGTAGAGCAAACAAACTCCACGCAGAAAACCCACGAGGAACTCAGTCCTCCAATCACCCCATCCTGGAGGTACCCATTCCCTAAGCACAACTCATGGATCACAGCACGAATACTAATCCACAGAGACTCCCATCTCCCCGAAATAATCGAACCAAGAATCAACCAATAATCCCGATAGTTACACCTAACCAAGGTGGAATAGTCCACACATCACAACTGTTCGCAAGACAGCTGTATCTTCTTCCTAAGAAAGGAACAGCCAACCATAAATCTTACCTTAACATACTCCTAGTACCTATCAGCACTTGGGCCCCAAAGAACCCTGTAAATCTTACCTTGAGGCCGCATCAACCATAGTTATATAGCTACTGTCGGCCCCGATCACAATACCCAGATCATCTGCTACGCTAAGCTCTCAACTCTCAAACCTCATTTGCACACATGCGAACTCCATCAATCCTCATACTTCGTTCTCATGGACATACAACATACCTACCTCTGAACCCAAGGTCGAATACAAAAATCAACGCAGCCATCAAACCCTAATGATTCACTTAAACTAGATACGCCATGCTGACAAAACGTCTCACAGGTATCCACTAACCTACTCAAACCCAATTATATCTCTTGTGCAACAACACATCACTGCACAACTCAACGTCTCACCCTCAAATCACTGATTTTAAATCTACAGAATAACCTCAAATCAAACATGATCACCACCACCTGACGTCAACCCCAAACTCATAACACATCCATCGATCCCTTGAACCCATAATAGAAGATTACTCATGCCCAAGGCTTATTTGTCAAGTAACCAACCAAAACTTGTCTCTTATACTTAGCAAGTTATTCTTATATAGGACTCATCATGGCCCTTCCATTCCAAACCAAACCATCACGTCAGTCTCGATAGGCCATACCAACCAAGACTTCTCAAACATTGAATCCTTCCTGACTCATATTTTACACACATTCTCGAGACCACAATTCGAACATACGATTACGCCCAAATTATAATACTTACCACAGTTGACGACCGCTTCTCGACGCTAAGAATTCTATGTAATTTGAAGCCCAAAACAGAACATAAACCCAAACTCACAAAAGTCTATAAAAAAAACTCACCACATAAATACCCTAGCCGCAAGGTTCCAACAAAATTCCTATTCTGCCGAGAGTAAGAGGTACAACCATACCCTATATCACCCTAAAAAAACTTCACACAATGATTAACAATCCTCCATTGATCAGTACCGAAAAGGACTCTACGCCTCAATACTAACCCTCTTGTTAGCAAGGACAAACATTCCTGGTCTACCAATCCAATCTCATAGGGAACACAACCCCACACACTTACATTTACATCGTAGAGTAAACAAACTCCATTCAAAAAACCCACGAGGAGCACAATCCTCCAATCACCCAATCCTAGTGGTACCCATTCCTTAGGCACAACTCACGGATCACAGCACGAATACTAATCCACAGAGACTCCCATCTCCCCGAAACAATCAGACCAAGAATCAACCAATGATCCTAACAGTTACACCAAATCAAGGTGGAACAGTCTGCACATCACAACTGTTCCTAAGACAACCGTATCTTCTTCTTGAGAAAGGAATAGCTAACCAAAAATCTTACCTTAATGTACTGCCAATACCATCAACACTTGACCCCCAAAGAACCTTGTAAATCTTACCTTCAGGCAGCATCAACCATAGTTATATAGCCCGATCACAATACCCAGATCACCTGCTACGCTAAGCTCTCAACTCTGAGACCTCATTTGCATACACGCAAACTCCATCAATCCTCATACTTCGTTTCCATGGACAAACAGCATTCCTACCTCTGAACCCAAGGTCGAACACAAACAACCTCCCGACATGTCACATTCAAGAAACACCGTCTCAACCCTAGGACAACCACACTATTGAACCCTTCTATGGTTCTTTCAAACCTTAAGCACCCAGCATGGTCCCCGAACACGATATCCTAGTCACGAGGATAACGACCCACATAAATAATTCAATCACTGAACTCCCTTGAGATCTTTCTCAATGAGAGTTAAAGCTATCAACAATCTACACAAATAAGATTATATTTCCAAAAACATCACGCAAACGCTCGGGTTATAAGAAGGTTAACCACTATTCCTTGTGAAGATATCGGACATTTTAATACAAACATTATCGGCCACCGTTCACAATGAGTATGCCACTCATCACACTAGATCTTCACATTCGGATCTTTACTCAAACACCACAACTATCATTCATTCCTTCACATCCCAACGACGCATCTCACGCGTCCACCGAACTCTCTCCATTTATCTACCAAGGCACAACGCCACACATACTCACATCACTTTAGAGCATCTCCTCATAGGGTTGCGTTAGACGAACTCGATTCCCAGCAAATAGGTAACGACCAAATGGGTAGGCAAAACCACGCTACAATCTCGAGGTCGCAGTTTTGATACACCCATCGGAAAACACAACACGCTCAACCGGGAACATGTTTTTTATGTCACTACACGAGTACCACCGGCACATTGATATCCAAACACGAAAGCAACTACATGTAATACGAACAAAACGAACCTCGCTTACCAATTCTAGACCAAATGGCACCACCTTATCACTCGCCCCTAAAGGTAAAATAGCACCACCACATCTAGGCCTTAAGCTAGATATAAACCACCGTGATCATCCCTTTAAGGGATCTCTACCTGTCGACATGCCGTCCTAAAATGATCGAGTTAGTTATACCAACAACATCTATCGCATGCCCCATAAGCCTCACATACTCATATTCATATTCTTACCATACACCATGTACTCCACATAGTCTCCTTATCTTGAAAACAATAACCCAAGCCACTAAACTCTAATCCGTAAAACTTTCCAAACAACCTCATATCATCATTCACTACATCACATGTACCACCGATATACATCTCATCATACGTACATGCACATCACTCGATAATCAATCCATCAACAACATCTTTAATCAACATACTCATTCCTCATACAACTTTTGACTTCGTATCAAGAAACACGACTCAGCACCATGCCACGAGGAAAACACAAAGGTCATCAAATTGATTTTCAAAACCATAAGATACCACTATGGCTACCAGCAATACCCCTCAGGGTAAGAGACATTCCCAAACACTATCTAAGCTTAGACTGTTTAACACGCCTTAGGCTGGAGATTATTACGCTCCCGTATACTACGCTCCTATCCACTATGCTCCCATCCATACCCAATCTCGAGGCATACGGCTCATGACTTAGCACCGCTGAAAACATAGCATGGCTTATGACATGCATAATCCTTGACACCCCCAAAATCACACCTCATATCTAACCACAACAAACAACCTCTAAGAGGTTTCAAACACCCTACCACACTTATTCATCAAGCCACTAGTATCACAACACATAAAGGGCAACTTACCATGGTCACCTCCAACTTACATAGGTACAACACACTCCGAACAATCAATGCTCATCTCTCGAGCTTATATCTACCACAATTATTGACCACCGAGTCGCATTTCCACAACATACACCACCATCCGGACAACAACTCATCCTAGCCCCACGGGCATAACTCCTATAATAGGGATATCACAACACCCAACTAGGTTAAACTCAACTTAACCTTCTATAGCCAAACTACATACTACTCACCACCTAGTCAAATCACATCAACACATATTCACATACCGAGGGAAAGTCTTAGAGTAACCCGACAATCTGAGCAACTAATTTAGATTACTCATAGAAAGAACATCGACAAAATGCTTTTCTATTTTGAACCCCAAGATAGTTGATCGAATGCCAAATGACATGCCACATCATCCTAAGACTCAACCCTCCATGCCCACATAAACACATAGCATACGCAAGACAATTCAACCGCAAACTCATGCAAGCACACAATTCATGCCGTGTAGTGGTGCCTTGTCTCATTAAACAATTCACATACGAAGATCATCGTTACTTCCAACGGCTCCTAGGTATTCGAACCTAGAGCTCTGATACCATTTTGTCACGACCCAAACCCAAATCTATAATCTAAACTCCAAGTTAAAACATATAAGAACTATAACCTTCAATAACCTTTCCAAACATAAACATATGCACTACACTACAACATTAAAAGAAGTTTTCCTTTCATTTAAGCATTTAGGTATGTTTTTCGTTTGTACCCTCCCACTACGATGAAGCTCCTGCTGTGTACTCACGATAGGTGGTATCTCGTTTCGTTCATTAGGTATGTTTTTCGTTTGTATCATATTTTCATTCCTCACCTCTTCAAGAACAACTTGTGACCGGGGTTCATGATTTATTACATAGTCCTCTTCCAAGACTCTAGCATTTGTGCTAATAAATACCTTCTGATACTTAGGATCATAAAATAAACCATCTTTAGTTCTTTTTGGGTATCTTACAAAGAAACAGACATTTGTCTTTGGTTTCGCCATACTTACATCTCCCACCAACACGTGTGCTGGGCAACCCCATATTCGGAAGTGTTCAAGACTTGGCTTACGCCCAATCCATAACTCCAAAGGGGTTCTGGGAACTGCCTTAGTAGGCACCGAATTCAGAATAT
>JAULJZ010046089.1:0-14268 GCA_032270985.1 Heliamphora pulchella
GAAGAATAAAATCTATGAATATTTAGATCACCTCAATTTGTCAAGCAGCATTCCTCCTTCCCAGACCTTAGTACACTCCCAATGGGAGTATTATGTTATATAAAGTGAAGCATGGCTAGTCAGCCAACTTTCTGGGAAGCAGCTTCCTGCAAAAAGTTAGGAAATGACTTCTTTTGCCAATTGTGGTACTAAAGGTGTTTCTCTTTGAACATAATTTTTGTCATGTAATGTTACACATGTAATTCCAATTCCACATTGGTACCAAACTCGGTACTATTTTGGATGAGGTGGAATCTCATTATGGCATGTTGATTTCAACCATAAAATTTTATAAAGCCATCCCATTGAGTTGAATTGTGATTGGACAATAAGTAGCTGGAATATTTAGTCTTTGTGCACTGAGTTACTAATTTCAGTATTGAGTTCAGGGAAGAAGTTTCGCTCCACTTTTTCCCCCTATTGAGCTGAAACCTAATAAAGTGGAGAGTTTGCTTGCGAAAAGGGTGATCATTGTAACCACTGTTACTATAAAACAGTACACTTTAACGATCTACACTTGAAAATGTACATTCGGGAACATGGCTCATGTTTTCCTAAGACAAGAGAAAACATAAGTATAGTGAATTAAAATTCATATAGAGTTGAATTTTTGGAAGAGAGCATATGAACAAGGAATGCCATAACATGTCACTACGTACCCCTTCTTATGAGACATACAATTGGGAATGTGCTTATACATAATTAATTTGGATATATGAACGATTAAGAAAGTAGAAGTGCACTCTATGTTTCATTAGATGTCTAATTATTTGTAAAAGGGTTATTGATTCCTCTAATTATTGGGGGGGATCAACGTCCAAAATAGTGCTTTTTGCCTTTGTTTTGTGCAATAACCCATTTACAATATTATAATTTTTTAGTTCCAAATTTTGAGGGCTTAATATGCATTCTCTAGCACAGGAAAGTTGACTACCTGAAGTAACTAAAGATTGAATGGATTGAGTCTGGCCAATTCTTGGCCCAGAGACATCAAAGGCAAAAGATTCCCAAAGTTTTTGATTGGCAATAAGTTAATTTTCAAACAGTGCTTTCGTGTACTAGTCAGTCAACATTGGAATTAAGTGCCTAAACTAAATTGATCTGTTTATCTCCATATGATTGATGAGATGTTCTTTTACAGTTTCTACACTTTCTTGCACATTATTGAAGTGAAGGAAATCATTGTAGTTTGTGATCCTCTTTGCAAGGATATTTTTGAAGGTTGGAAGATTCTTCTTAATGGGTCAAGCAATGTACATACACACAAAGCATTGCCTTGTGGTTTTATTTAACTATGCTTTTATAATAATTATTTTTTTAACTTTGTTGTACTTTTATAAGAGATAATCAAACCAAGTGGGTGGTCTTATTCTCAGACACCAATGAAAAAATCCATGTACATCTGAACTTCACATTGCATGGAAAGGAGATACAAGGTTCTGTATATAGTGAACTTCAGGTACATACGTAATTGTTGTTTTAGGCTAAGTTGCTTCTTTTTATTGGGTAATGGTGTTGATTTACTATGCAGTTATTGTGTTGGCATAGTTTCCTACTTGCTTGATAGCCACAATTGATTGCATTTTCAAATTAAAAAGGAAACATTAAGTTTATTCAATTAATTGAATTGTGAATGTTATCAAGATAGTGGTCTTATAGAAGCTCTTCTTTGTCATGTAGGATGTCCGTTATTATAATGAAAGATGAATGGCTCGACTTCTTCCTTGTACCAGTTGATGCCGCGGCAATAGAAGTTGTTCTTTGTTACGTAGGATTTATGGATCTTCTTGTCTATGCTTTAATTGTCATGATGTCATTTGTACCAGAGAAATGTCTTTTCAATATATTTGTTTGTGCATTACGTGTATGTCTTTTTGATATTTGACTCAAGTTTAAAAAATAATTAAAATTTATTGCTTTTTCTTATTGGATTTATTAGATATTTGATATATAATATATGGTTGATGTGTTGAGTGAAAGGATGGTGGTGTGGGTATATTGTGTTTTACCACCCAATTATGCGGGTAGCAAAGCATATGAATTTTTTTTATATATAATATTTTTTTTTTTTACAAAAATTATGTTTTTTAATCATGGTTAAAAACCGAGATTGTTAATATTTTTTATCACGATTATATAAAAAAATTGAGATCTTTTACAAAAAAAACAATTACGATTTTATAAAAAATTGAGATATTTTACAAGAAACAATCAGATTTTAAATCAAACCCGAGATTGTTTCACAGTTAAAAATTGAGATGAATAGAAATGATCTCGGTTAAAAATTGAGATGGTATAGATATGATCTCGATTAAAAATCAAAATTGTTTTTGAAAACTTTTAATCACGCCCAGATATATTTCGGTTTTAAAACAGAGATAGTATACTTTTAATCTCGTTTAATAACCGAGATATTTTATTATTTTTATAGTAGTGATAAGTAGGCTCGAGATTTGAGCTTTTTGAGCTCTCTGTCTCGATTTTTGAAAAATTATAACTAAATATAAAAATATGATCTGAGTGTGTTTTTTATATTCAGATCTAGGTTTTTATGCTATATTTTATCTAAAGTTTGTTTGAACTGATTTAATTGAGTAGAACTCGAGATATGGCCTTTCTATGAAAATATGTAAGCTTTAGACCAGTCTGTGTTGCAGATTCAAAAATCTCATTTTCAAACGTGATCTGGGCTTTAGTGAAAACATGAAAATTGTAGCTAACATATATAGCTAGCTACCTACAAAAAATGAGTCTAAGTTATTGAGCTTTGTTAGGTCTAATTGTAACGACCCGGTATAGACCCTAATGGTAACAACTCGGTTGATAACGACCCGTGTAAAGACCCAGCCCAAACCCTAAGTGTTAGTGACGGATAGTCCACGAGACCATAGAACACGGGAGGAGTTTTTGGAGAAAGTCAACCCCGAGGGAGAAGAAGAGTTGGAAGAACAATGTGAATTCCAAGAGTACATGGATCCAGTTGATGCATTCTGAGGAGTTGAAACCTCTGCTTTCGTTTTTATATTCAAATTTCTCGTGCTTAATTTAATCGTTAAAAATTCTTGGTGGAACTGTCATACTTAATGTAATTTTGAAAGGTTTATAATTGACTTATGATGTAATAACTAACGTATGTAAATATGAATAAATGGTTAGAATATTCCTTTATTTATATTTATATATGTCTCGACGTGCCCGGAGGACGGGGCGTCACACTAATCACCTCTGAAAGTTACTATTGAGGTTCAGTGAATAAGAGAACCCCCTGTCACACATTTTTGAACAATCTAAAACCCCTATTTTTAGTGACCTTCTTCAAAAGTGATTTTCATGAAAAGTGTAGGTAACATATTAATCTTTTTGCTGTGCAAAAATCATATTCAAAAACCCCTAGATGATCCTCTAAACTATTTTTAAACTCTATTAAAAATTGATTATGTTGTGTGCATAATTCCACCTGAACTCATTTTATAAAATGGATTATTTCTTTAACTTTTTTAAAATAACTACCCTGAACATTATTTATGAGACCTGTAGAGAACATATTAAACTAAAACATATCCAAATATTAGATCAGTAGGACTCATTTTGGTACCCCAAAACCAAGATCAACTGAAATCCTTTTTCTATAAATTTTTTGAATAAGTACTGAACCGTTTTCACTTGTGAGCATTCAATTACCTAGTTGTCTTAGGATTGATCTTGGGTGTTCAATATAAAATTTGTAGATAATATTTTTATCTAAGTTCTGACAAAAAATCAGAACCTAACTCTAAGTTTAAGTACTGCAAATTACTGCTGTAGTTTGCAAATAAGTGATTAAAAGTCAACTTGTAAATTGCTAAGTGTATGATAAAGCATGCCATAGTTGTGAAACTTGATTTACGTGTTTTATTTGATTTGAATGGAGTGAGTAATAACTTAATGTGAATATATGATGAATATTGACTATGCCATGAAATTAGAACCATGCTTTAAGAATTGTATCCTATGTTTCAAATGTTGTACTTAGTGCTTGAGAGACTTGTACATTTGCCATGACAGTACTCTGCCATGCTTTAGGTAGCTATATTTCAAGATATATGTTAAACCATCGTGAGTATTGTCATATTTGCACTCATAGCACGTTAGAGTCCATCTTATATATATGTCCCGTTGTGGGTTCGAGTATGTTGGAGTTGTCACTTTCTCGGTTCTAAGTTTAGGGTGTCCCTGGTTGCCGATTTTATGAAATATTTTGGGATATATTTCCTCTGTGCACCCTGTTGTAGACACCCCAATCTGACAAAATCGAATCTTAGGCACCCGTTTTGAATGCGCCTCGATGAAGAAAAAATGAGAATCAAGCTCGGAGATACTCCTAAGCAAGCGAAAATACAAAAACCATCAAACAACCTAAGTTGTGACCTTCATTTCTAATGGTGGTCACTATTTGATCCTCGCCACTACTTTTTGATCTTAGTATCTACCTTTGTTGTAACGGCTGCCACTTTGGAAACCCCACCGCTACGTTTCATCTTCATACAGATGGCGTCCTGAATTGTAAAAAGCAAAAAGGTGCAGGCCTGAACTGTTAAAAAGTAAAAAGGTAACAACCGACATTATTACCCCTTTTTGGACAGGTGGCAACATTCCAGAGGGGATTTGCCTTGCCCATTTTACCTATAAATAGATGCCGTTTCCAAGCCAACGAAAAGGAGAACAATTCCAGAACACTCTTACTCTGCTAAAATCCATTCTCACCCAATATCTTATACTTCCCAAGCCATTTTTGTGATCTTGCTTGCCTTGGAGGAGTCTTTGGAGCTTGTATTGGATTGAAAACCTCCTATTCACACTGCCGAGGGACCATTTGGGGTGGATATACACACGAAGTAACCTTAGGAACCACGACCTTTCTCTAAACTCTCATTTTCTTCCTCCGAGGGTGTCGTGGGTGAGGTTTTTATTGTCTCGTTATCATTTATTTCTATACAAGCATCATTTTCCTTAAGTTCTTATTATATTCAGTTTCTTTACAGTCTTTTGCTCCGTATAGTTACTATTATTTTTGTTTTGTTTTTATACTCACTAGCACGCCGAACACATTTGAAGTTTTATGAGGTTCTATAAAACCAATGGTCGTGACCTTTCAATGACATGGCCATGAGGTTGCTATACTGAGCCGTCATTTTCAGATCTATACAAGGTATGGTCGTGTGGTTTATTTGCCCAGGCCACGATGTAAAGAAATGCTTTCAAAACCCTTTGATCTCCTTTTATTTCATATTCTTTTGTCTTGTTTTTGTTCTATTTTGTGATATCCTGGTATCCCACATCGAAAAAAGGAGATGGAGTTCCTTGGCTATAAAGAAAAAACCTTAGACCCTTACATTCAACGAGGCATTTTTTCAGGTGATAGAGACCCTAACAGAGCTCCACAGTTAAGCGTGCTTAGGCAGGAGCAATGCAAGGATGGGTGGGCCACTAGGAAGAACAAAACCATGAGAACTTTTACCCAAAGTGGACAATATCATTGCCATGTGAAGGGTTGGGGTGTTACATGTTTAATGTTCATGCATCTCGATTTACTTTCTTGAGAAGCGATGAATAGTAGATTTGGTCTAGATTAAATGAGTTATGGTCTCTGTTCCTTATATTTCATTTCTGCTTGTTGTGACGCCCCGTCCTCCTGGCACATTAGGACATACATAAGTATAAATAAGAAAAATATTCTAACAATTCATTCATATTTACATATCATAAATATTATATCATTAAGAGTTCTGAACTGTTTAAAAGTATATAGCGATTACAGTTTCACAAAAAGTTTACAAAAATTACAATAAGCATAGGAAAAGTGATAAAAAAGAACAAAAGGAGAAGATTCGAATCTTTAGCAAACATTGTTGGGGGTCCACTAGCTCTTGCCACTCACTCTGTTCTTCAAAACTTTCGTCTTTTTCGGGGGCGACTTCCTCCAAGAACTCCTCTTCCTCACCTATGGCACGAATGCCATGAGCCAAAGCCTAGAAAAAAACTCTCCAAACTCTCTAACCAATCTCACAGCACAAACTCATCACAACACATTTCATATAACACTTAAAGCATTTATAAATCAAAGAGACATGCAAAGATATAAATACAGTAGACAAATAAGTATTAAACAACAAATTATGCAGGTAATGAAGAGTGCAATGCAAATGCGTTTGCCCAATCCGATTATAAATCAACCAATTGAATTTCGAGTGGTACCATTACGTTCCCGTACGTTAGCCTCCCAGACACCAACGTTCCCGATCACGACGGCGTATAGCGGGCGTTCGTGTAATAACCCGAACTCAGGTATACGAATAGAAAAGAAAGAATATTTCAAAAAGAAATGAAATTTCAAACCTAAGTTCGGTAAGAAGAATTGCCCCGACCGTTTAACCTTTTTGAGCTTAAGACTCGGGATAGAGAGGGAACCACACAAGAAGAAATTAAAACCCTAATATTGAGGGCAAGAACTCAAGGTTATAAGATCAAGTTGCTTGAGACGAGTTAAGCTTGAAAAGTCTTAAAAATCTAAATTTTGACACATGAATACCATAAATCAAGGATTTAAGTACAATAAAGTAACAAAGGACAAAATAACATAAAAAATAACCAAAATACCCCTTAGTGGCCAACCACCTTGGGAAGAGTGCCAAAAAGTGACATTTTTGCTTCTTTTTAGCTTTAAATGATGAGAAATGTATTAAATGAGGCATTATGATGATCCCAAACTTATTGAAAGAGTAATATACCTAATAATATAGTGTTATAAGTCAACAAAAAGAAACAAATTATTATTAAAGTTCATACACAACAAAATAAGTCAAAAAGTCCTATGTTGTCAAAATAGCTTAATTTGACTTAAAAGATTACATTTATTTAATCAATTGCTATGAAAACTATGATAATATATGAAAATACTATATTTCTCACAAACATACAAAAATAATAAGTCTAAGTAGAAAAAGGCACAAAAAAGATACATCAAATTAACTTTTACATCATTTACTTGCACAATATGGGCACGAAAATTGAGGCAACCCCTTGATTGATGGGAGATCAGATTTTGTCCCCCCAAACAGCCACCTAGCTACTTTTAGCTTCCCCATATCTAAATTTTAGCCATCAAAACTTACATCAACTCAAATCAAACTCAAAGTCTCATTTAATGAAGTGAAGAAAAGGACCCTTTTATGTACTTTTTGTCCCCCATGTGTTCCCTTGCCTTGCCTATATAAAGAAAGCCAAACAACCTCTTCTCTATATGACATTTTTGGCCAAGAGAGGGGGAGGAACCAGAAACACTTTGTTCTTGAGGGTTTGGGAGAGTTTGAGGAAGAAGAAGGAAGAAGAAGGAAGAAACCGAGGCGAATTTCGAAAGCTAAGTCCAAATCAATCCTCCACCATTCTTAGATCTCTCAAAACAAGTAAGTAAAATCTCTAAGCCTTGTATCTAATATCGCTCAAAACATCCCCCCAACACACCCCTTAAGCCCCTCAAAAATCAAGAACCGAAATCAAACCGAAAAGGCGTTGTAGTTGGAAACTTAGGGGCTGTTTTGAGTATGAATGATATGAGATGTTGTTGTATATTGTTATCTTTGAGTTTGATGATCTCTTAGTGTGCTGGAGCTTTGATATTAATGTTAAAATCACAAACATGCAAAGAAATGGAACAAAAACATGACATGACACAAGTAGAAGACCTAAATCCTAAGAGGCTTGATTTTTAAGGACTTTGATGTTTCTTCCCCTAGATTTGAAATGCCATAACTGAATGTAGAAAATTGATCTAAGCATGATTTTTATGTCCAGAGTTATCTTTTTGTGTTATCTATCATCCAAAATTGGTTTCAACTCATTTGCATAAGTAGAACTCAAGATAATGCAATTTTACCAAAGAGTGTCATTTTATGACCAGTCAACACCACCGACTTGGAAACCCTAGTTTAGAATGAGATCCGAACTTTGGTCAAAACATGAAAGTTATAGGTAACATGTATATCTATATACCAACAAAAAATGAGAACAAAAATATTGAGGTTTGATAGGTCAAATTTCCTTTTAAAGTCTCTGTTGAATTTCAGCCTCTAAGGAACATTCTGTCACATATTTTTATATAGGTGAAAACCCTTATTTTTAGTTACCTATTCCAAAAGTGATCTACATGAACATTGTAGCTAACATATTGATGTATTTTTTTGTCCAAAAATCAGACCTTAAAGCCTCGGAAGGATACCCCAAAATCGTTTTAAATCCTCTGCTCAAAACCAGCTCTGCTGAGTTTTGGTGGCTGACAGAACTTACTTTTTAAAATGGCCAAAAAGTCTTACTTATTTCAAACAACTACCTTTAGCTCTAAACATGAAACTTGTAGGGAACATGCTAAACTAGAACATACTAAAAAATAGGCTCATTTGGAGTTGATTTGATACCCCAAAACTGAGTGGAACAGAAGCATAATTTTGGGTAAAATCTGGAGAATGTGTTGAACCGTTTTTGCTTAGGATGAAATGTTCATCCATTTGCCTTAGGATTTGGTCTTAGTGTTAAACATGAGCGTTGTAGAAAATAGTTTTATGTAAATGGTGTTTAAAAAATCATAATCCAATTCCAAGTCTAAGTACCTCAAGATGCTGCGGTATTTTTAAAATTTAACGATTTGGAAGAGAATAACAAATGGTTAAATAAAAATCCTTAAACAAGTAAAGGACTGGGTAAGCGCATAGTGCCCCTTAAACCTAAAATGAAAGTAACCACGGTCCCAAAAATCAAGAAAACATTCCATGGTTAGAATCGTTTTAGTTTCATCCTAAAGGGGGAGGATCTTGTGATTAACGGTGGAGTCGTGTTTTGCTTGTTAGGCTCGAAGGTTGTAGAACTTGGGGGTCCTGCTTAGCTTGCCAGGGGGAGGCTCAGTTCATACACATATTATACAAGGTGAGAGTGCTTAGCTATTATCTTGAACTTGAGTTTATGTAAATGATGCTTAAAAATGCTTTGAAGTACATGTTTTGAACTATGCCTTGTTTGACGATTGCATGAACCTGTTGTTTTCAAATGCCATGATGTTTTTAATTCTAGTGTGCTATCCATGATATTCTGAGCTAGCATGATATTACTATGAAAGTATGGTAAATGTTGTGTGGTTGTTCCAGCCCTTTTATCTCTTTATGAGGGAGGTTACCCAACTATGGGTTTTTCATTTGTCCCTATAGGGGATGTTTCCTGTTGAGCGGGGGTTTTTGCCTTAAAAGCGTTACGAGCTAAGTCTCGGACAGCACATATCACTCGTGCTTGGTGGAGAGTGGCCCTCATTCCATCACGTTGCTATCTGTGCATTGAGAATTGAGGTTACGGTACCGTCGAAACTCCCGGTCGTGAGGTTGACGACTACTTGGATACTGTTGGGGTTTGAGTCTAGATCTGAGAAAGTGGTCATGCAAATTCGAATTTGTGGCGGTTGAGCCAGGGTTATGTTTCTGTTTGTAATACTGAAAAAGGTTCTGTATAATCTGTGATATTTTTATGTTCAAGCAAATGCATTAGTTTCTGTATTTTTGTAGCAAATGTGATGAACTGTCTTTAGAAAGAGTTTTCAGTTATCCTTAACAATGTAACTGTCTTTTCTGTTCATGATAATGATAAGTGCGCTCTCCTGTAATCTCTATGGTTGTAGATACCAGGAATGGCTAGAAGTTGGACCACCACAGGCGTCATCGAGTAGCTTTAGATCTGGTGTTGGAAATCATTTTGGCCAGTTTTTCTTTTGTCTGGTTTTAGTGTTGGCTAAGCTTCTTGTGTAAGTTTTGAAGGTCTTTGATCTTTTGGATGTAATGTATGCCTTGGGATGGCGAATCCTTAGTGACTCTTGTTTACCTTTTTTGATATTAAGATTTGTGTTATTAGAAGTTCTTGTTTGGTCTTTTAATATCTTTACCCTTTGTCTATCTCTTGGACTGCCGGCCTCCGGCATGATCATACCCCCTTTGTGTTGTTTTGGTGCCTTACGGGTGCGGGGTGTTACATTTGGTATCAGAGTCCTAGGTTATAGGTTATATCGACTTGTTAGAATGTGGTCTGTGGTGGACAGTAGGTTAAGTGTGTCGTCTCGCGGTCTGTTGAGAAGAGTGGTTTAGACCTGGGGTTATCATACCTTTGCCTTTGGGTATTTGACTGACTGACTTTGAGGTCCATTTGGGAAACGTGTTCTGCAGACGCAGGGTCCTAATTGGAAGTTTAAGCAAGTTATCAGATTGGGGAGATAACCCAGAAGGGGGTCTTGTGTTGCTGTCGACTTGTGAAATCTATATGGGTTATCAGTTTTAAGGGGGGGATGACCCTCGTGTCATTAAAACCTTTTGTAGACAGTTTGTTCTTATCCTTATGTTTATAAGTTGGACTCTTGTGTCGAGCCCTAATATAAACCTTTCTTACAATAGGGAGAAGCATAGAAAGCTTAGATGGAGCGTCTTTCAACCCAGACCAAGTTAATGAAACGCAACAAGAAGAATCTCCTCAAGTAGAACTGGTAGAACCTGACCCAACCGTTAGGATGTTGGAAGCGATGGCAAGACTAACCGAACAAAATGCAAGGTGGATTGCAATGCAAGCTGAAAGGAACAATAACTCCATAATTAAGCAATTCAAGGACTTGGGCGCAAAGGAGTTCACGGGAACCCTTAGCCCCGCAGAAGCAGAAAACTGGTTGAAGGATGCTGTACGTATTTTGGATAGGCTAGGGGTAGAGGCTGATGGTAGGATCGACCTCATAGCTTTATGTTCAGAGGAGAAGCGTATCATTGGTGGGAAGCCACAGAGCGATTACTGACAATGCTGATGCCAGGAACTGAACCTCCTGTACCCCAGAGGATTACTTGGGATTGTTTCTTGAGAGCGTTCGATGAACAATATAAACCCATAACCTACAAATATGAGAAGGAGCAAGAATTCATTGACCTGGAACACAGTAGGATGACTGTAGCAGAATATGAGATGAAATTTACAGAATTGTCACGATATGCCACCCAGCTCATACCCGATGAGGAGACGAGGTGCAGGAGATTTAAAAAGGGGTTAAGTTTTCTGATCAGAACGAGGATGACGGTTCTTGAAATGAATAACTATGCAAGTTTAGTGAATAAGGCAAAAATGGTCGAGAAAGATGTGAAAGAGGGAGAGGGGAGACGAGAAAACTTTAAGAAACGTAAGTTCGAAAATCTAACTACGAGCAAGACAGGGGAGTAAGGTCCTAGGAGTGGTGCTCCAAGGCCACCGGCTTTCAGAAGCCAAAGTCATCAGTCGACTGCGAGAAATTTCAAACCCAGAGGGGACCGAGCTAAGAGGGGAACGTCTGAACGAACGAAGGAGACAAAAACAAATGGTTGCTTCAAATGTGGAGCCTTTGACCACTTTAAGAAGGATTGTCCGAGGATCAACCAGGGAATCGTTTGCTGTCGTTGTGGTGAACCGGGGCACATCGCTACTCAATGCGGACATTCTAGACTACCGGCACAATCATCTATAGGAAGTAGAATAGTGGATGGGCCAGCTGAAAGTGCTCAAGATAGGGGAAAAGGGCTAATGGAGGCCCCGAGGGTCCCGGCACGAGTTTTTGCTGTCACATGCCAAGATGCTCAAGCAACGCCTGATGTAGTAACAGGTACACTTATCGCTTTTGATAGAGATGCCTATATTCTAATAGACCCTGGATCAACACACTCGTTTGTATCGCACTTTTTCATAACGCAAGTAGATATTGTAAGGATGGAACCACTTGATTGTATGATAACCATAACTACGCCTATAGGAGAAGAAGTGGTAATTAAAAGTGTATGTAGAAATTGTGTATTGAAAATAGAAAATATAGAGATGTTGGTAGATTTGATGCCTTTGGTTATGTTTGATTTTGACTTGATTCTTGGAATGGACTGGTTGTCATCCTACCATGCGTCGCTAGACTGTTTTAGGAAAAGAGTAATCTTTAGGATACCGGGAGAGGAAGAATATGTTTTCCAAGGGGACAAGAGTAGAACATCCATCCGGATTGTGTCGGCCATTAAGACTTCGAAGATGTTGAAAGGGGGCTGCCAGGGGTTTTTGGCACATGTGATAGACGTAGAGACGGAAGAAAAGAAGCTTTTGGAGGTATCAGTTATTTGTGAGTTTCAAGATGTTTTTCTAGATGATTTACCAGGATTACCCCCAGACCGAGAAGTGGAGTTTACGGTCGATCTCTACCCGGGCACAGTGCTCATATCTATTCCTCCCTATAGAATGTCACCTGCTGAGCTGTTAGAGTTGAAAGAACAATTACAAGAATTATTAGAAGAAGGATTCATCCGACCTAGCGTCTCACCATGGGGAGCACCTGTACTATTTGTGAAAAAGAAGGATGGAACACTGAGGATGTGTATCGACTATCGACAATTGAATAGGGTTACCGTTAAGAACAAGTATCCTTTGCCTAGGATAGACGACCTATTTGACCAATTACAAGGAGCCAAAGTGTTCTCAAAGATAAACTTGAGGTCAGGATACCATCAATTGAAAGTGCGGGAGTCAGATGTACCCAAGATAGCCTTTAGGACCCGTTACGGGCATTATGAATTTGTGGTGATGCCTTTTGGGTTAACAAATGCGCCTGCGGTGTTTATGGATTTGATGAATTGAGTGTTTAGAAGTTTTCTAGATCAATTTGTAATTGTATTCATAGATGACATTATGATATACTCTCGGAGTGAGAAGGAACACAGAGAACATTTGAAGATTTCATTGCAAACCCTGAGGAAACAGAAGTTATACGCAAAATTTAGTAAGTGTGAGTTTTGGTTGGATCGAGTGGTGTTTTTAGGTCATGTTATATCTGGAGAAGGAATTCAGGTGGACCCAACAAAAGTGGAAGCAGTAGTTAATTGGAAAAGGCCGACCAGCGTGACAGAGATACGAAGCTTTTTGGGGCTAGCTGATTATTACCGGCGTTTTATTCAGGACTTTTCCCTGATTACGAAACCTTTGACTCGACTGACTCAGAAAGATGTCGAGTTTGAATGGTCCGACGGATGCGAACGAAGTTTTCAAGAGTTGAAGTCCAAACTGGTGTCAGCACATGTGCTTACCCTTCTGTCAGGCAGCGAGGGCTTTGTTATTTATAGTGACGCGTCACACCAAGGATTGGGTTACGTTTTGATGCAACACGGGAAAGTTATTGCCTATGCGTCCAGACAATTAAAACCTCATGAGAAGAATTACCCTACCCACAATCTAGAGTTAGCCGCAATCATCTTCGCGCTTAAGATATGGAGATATTATTTATACGGCGTTCCTTGTGAGATCTTTACGGACCATCAGAGCTTAAAGTATATTTTCACTCAAAAAGAGCTGAACTTGAGGCAAAGGAGATGGATGGAATTAATTAAGGATTATGATTGCACGATTCACTATCATCCGGAGAAGGCTAACGTTGTGACTGATGCCCTAAGTCAGAAATCATTAGGAAGAATAGCGCATCTACGAGAGGTACAAGTTGATACTTTTTCTGAAATGCGAACACTTAGAACCCATCTTGTCATAGGGAAGAATGGAGGACTATTAGCAACTTTGAGAATAAGACCAACCTTATTAGATCAAATTCGAGCAGCTCAATTGGCTGATAATCAAGTAGATAAGATAAGGGCGGAAGCAGCAGCTAAGGGAAAGACAGAATTTGAAGTTCGAGATGACGTATTGTGGTTCGGTCATAGATTGTATGTGCCCAATAATGGGGAGTTAAGGAGACAGATCTTAGATGAAGCGCAGATAAAGCGCATAACTCGACATACACCATGCACCCGGGAAGTACTAAGCTGTATAGAGATTTAAAGGAAAGATACTGGTGGAATGGGATGAAGAAGGACGTAACGAATTTCCATGGATGAGATGTTTAGTATGCCAGCAAGTTAAGATTGAACACCAAAAGCCGGCAGGATTACTACAACCGTTACCTATACCCGAGTGGAAGTGGGAACATATTACCATGGATTTTGTAACTGGACTCCCTAGAACACCCAAAGGGAATGATGCTATTTGGGTAATTGTGGACAGGTCGATGAAGTTAGCTCACTACCTACCAATAAAAATGACGTTTTCGATGGATCGTTTTGCACGGCTTTATATTGATGAGATAGTTAGGCTACACGGAGTACCAGTTTCTATAGTATCAGACAGAGACCCACG
>JAULJZ010046100.1:0-14268 GCA_032270985.1 Heliamphora pulchella
CAAATTCCAATCAAAAGACTAACAAAGCCTGCAACTGCAAGTGATGCTGCTACCATGCATTATCCTGTTTGCATTGAAATACAATACAGCAGTGAGGCAACCAGCATTGACTCAGAGGTCAAAAAATCTGTTGTTGAGATAAGTTTTAAAGTCAAGCAAACAAGAGCATTTACTATTCTAATTTCTTCTTTTTGTCCCCATTTTTCCTTGAATCATTAAAACTAAAAATGTAGGTTGCAAGCTGCAGAGGACTTAACAAAACATTATTTACAGACCAGTAGACAAGACTGACATGCATTATTTCCAATCTTGCCGAAATGCTACCATTTATCTTATAAGATAACAACTCAACCTGCCAGTGTTATTATAGAAAGCACATAACCAACACACGTGTGCATCCAAAAAAAAAATTAGAAATATAAGTATTGTAAGGGGAAAAAATTGTGGCAAAAAGCTAAGAAAAAATGAAAAATGAAGAATAGTTTTCATAATAGCAATAAACCATAAACAAGTCAAAAGATGAATTCTGCGTGTCATAATCTATATCAGGATCCACATCAAGATCAAGTTGTGCATGCAGTTCGTCTTCTTCATCATCTAAATACTCTACCATGGTGTCATCCTCATCATCCTTGTCATCTATATGTGTAGCCATAGCTTCACCATCTGGAATAATCTCTAAATCTATATCATCTTTGTTGTGCTGAATATTAATATCTTCGATGAGAATAAGGACACCATCAATGGTTTCTTCTTGTTAAAATGCATCATTAAGACGCATCATCACGCTCTAGTATATCCCATATTCCTCAATGCCTAACCCTTTCTACGACTCTCCAATTATTGCCTTTACTAGGATCATTAACGTAAAACACTTGTGCCACTTGACTTAGTAGGACAAATGGATCGTCTTTATACCAAAACCTTATAATATCAATGGTTGTGATATGATCATCAGTGTCTATTCTATTCTTGCAGCCAGTGTTGTACCATTGACATTGGAACAAAACCACTGTACCCCCATGCAGGTATCTCAATTGCCATATTTTACACAAGTAACCATAAAAGTTAATATATTGCCCTTTATGCTCCCCTTTCACAAGCAACCCACTATTTTGGCACTTACGACGGCTTTCACTATCTTTAGTGTGGAATCGAATGCCATTGCAAATGCATCAAGAATAAAAATCAATTATCGACCTAGGACCATTTGCCAATGACCACAATTCCATATTTGCTTCAGGAGACCCTTCAGTTTGCAAATCATTCATCTACATAAACATGTGACAATTGTAGCAAGTTAAAGTCAAATGAAGTTTAGTAAATAGTGTTTAGTGATTGTAAGCTCTTTAATATATCTTACACGTTTTTTGAACCAAGTTAGAAATTCTTCTCGTTGTATTTGAATTAAATCACGCGCCATGCGACATTTGTACAACATTCTTGTGTTCCTTAACCAAAAAAATGAAATTTGTAAATAACTTAAAATAGTTGACAATTAGTAAGTTTACAAGTTATGCATACATACTCAAGATACGACTCCACCTCAGGAGTGTTGTACAATACAAACCAATGAGCCATTTCTCGCTCCTTTTTAGTTGGGTCAGTAGCCCTTATGATTGGTGTGAAGAGACGAACATTTTGATTAAATATCTCCATCCCAGGGCCACATTCTCCACCATCGTCATTTCGCTCAGGCTTATCAATCCCATTTTTCAAGTACATTAAGCAAAAAGTAACACACTCTTTGACAATGTAAGCCTCAGCAATCGAGCCTTCTGGACGTGCTCTATTGGTCACATACCCTATTAAAGTCCCGAGAAACCTTCAATAAAACAACAATATCAATGAAAAATAATTGTATTAATAAAGGACTTATATTCACATGATGGGAATGCTTATCTTTCAATCGGGTACATCCATCGATATTGAACGGGTCTAGCAAGTATAGCCTCCCATGGCAAGTAAACAGCTAGGTGGACCATGACATCGAAGAAAGCTGGAGGAAAGATTTTTTTCTAGCTTGCAAAGTATGAGTATTATTTGTTCCTCTAACAGTTCTAAATCACTCTGTTTCTATGTTTTTGAGCAAAGTTCCTGGAAGAAACTACCCAACTCAAACAATGTTGTATAGATATCCATGTTCACATAACCACACATGCCAATCGAAAGAAGACGCTAAAAGAGAACATGACAATCATGACTTTTCATTCTTGATAACCTACCATTTTTTGAGGTCACACACTTTGAGATATTTGCTGCATAGTCATCGGGATAATTGATCGACTTTAAGAATTCACAACATCCATTTATTTGTTGTGGATTCAAGGTGTAGACTGCCCAAGGCTTTAGAAAGGATCCATTATCCTTCAACTGTAGATGCAATTCTTCCCTTATGCCCATGTTTTTCAAATCATTACGTGCTTTGTATGTATCTTTGTTCTTACTGTAATAGCTAGCATCATCTCATAAACATTTTTGCATATATTCTTCTCTATGTGCATGACGTCCAGATTGTGTCGAAGCTTTAGTGTCTTCCAGTATGGTAGCTCCCACAGAATGCTTCTTTTGGTTCAACTCAATTATTGAGGATCTCGATGTCTTTTCTTGTTCGTAGAATCCTTCCCAAATTTGACTGGTTGTATCAGATCCAATTGAGACACTACTTTTTCAACAGATAAGCCTAATGATTTTGAATCAAGCTCAGGAAAATCGTCAAACTTCTTGTCCTTCCTCTAAAAATAGTTTTTAGGCAAGTAAGCTCGATGACCCACCCACCCTATCTTATCTATTAACTTGCGTGATATTGGATTATCGTTGCAAGTGGGACAAGCCAAATAACATTTTGTCCTCCACCCAGACAAATCACCATATGCGGAAAAGTCATGTATGGTCCACATTACAGCCACATGCATTCGAAAGGTCAGCTCAGTAGAGGCATCATAAGTCAACTCCATTCTTCCATAGCTCCTTTAACTCATCAACTAAGGGCCTTAGGTAGATATCAATATTAACCCCAGGCAAACTCAGCCTTGGAAAAAATAAGGCCATCATGAAAAATGGTTCCTTCATGCATCTCCAGGGAAGCAAGTTAAACGGCATTAGGATCACCGGCCACATGCTATAAGAAGTACTCATGTTACCAAAATGATTGAACCCATCAGTGGCAAGGCCCAACATAAAATATAGATAATACAAATAAAATTTTTTCCACTCCTTAGAGTCGGCTGGATGCCTCATTAGTCCGCCATCCATACGCTTATCAGTATGTCATCTCATGTCTTTAGCTGTCTTCTTAGACATGTACAATCTTCGCAACCTCGATATCAAAGGAAAATAACGTAATATCTTATGAGAAATCTTCTTACCTTTTTCATCATTGACCTTATACCTGGACGTCTCACAAATAGGACATTTTTCTAAGTGAGCATTCTCCTTCCAAAATAGTACGCAATCTTTTTCACACACATCGATGAGCTCATATCCCAAGCCTAAGTCACGTAGTATCTTCTTACACTTATAAATTGATTCTGGAATCATGTGGCCATCTGATAAGAATTGTCGTTGTATCTTCAAAATATTTTTGAATGCCTTATTACTTAACCTATTTTCTACATTAACCTGAAGCATCTGAATTACGAATGATAACAAAGTGTCTTTGCACCCTGTACACAAGTATCGCTGGGAGGCCTCTAACAATTTGTCGAAGTTATGCACATCCTCCCTCTCTACAGTATAACCCTCAATGTAAGTTCCCCTATGATGGTCTTCAATCAATTCATCAAATTTACTTTCATCTCATCTGACTCATTCGGTATCAGAAGCTCCCCATGTTGCAACCATGTAGTATAGGAAGCTAGCATTCCATTTATTAGCAAGTGAATTTTGACATCATCAAGCTCATGCTTATAGAAGTTGCAACAGTTGGTACAAGAGCACTTAATCTCCTTTTGCTCACCCATATGCAACTTTGCGAATTTAATAAATGAGTCTACCCCTTCCAGATATGGATCACTAAATCTGTTAGAAAGCAACATCCAACTTCTATCCATATCTGGTTATAAACAATTTCAAAGTTAGCTTATAAAATGAATAGTTGAGTGATTCGATGCCTACATTGCTTATAAACAAACAGTTAGATTATAAAATGAATAGTTCAAAGATTAGGTGCCTACATTGCTTATAAGCAACAGATAAGAAAATAATCAGTGTTTTGGGTGAAAAATTATACTTTGTTGGATTATTTTCAAAAGACAAATACTAGATGCCATAATCTAAAGTATAACCCTCAATATAAGTTCCCCTATCATGGTCCTCTATCAATTCATTATACTCATTCTGATAGTCACTATATCCATCCCCACTCTCATTTGACTCATCAGGTTTTGGAAGTTCCTCATGTTGTGACGTTGTTGTGTAGGAAACCAACATCCCATATATTAGTAGGTGATGACTTTTCACTGTATCGTGCTCATACTTATAAAAGTTGCAACAGTTGGTACAAGAACACTTAATCTCTGTTACCTCACCCGAATGCGACTTTGCAAATTTAATAAATGAGTCTACCTGTTTCAAATATGAATCACTAAATACGTCAGAAAGTAACATAAAACTCTTATCCATACCTAGTCATAAGAAATTTCACAATTAGATCATAAAATAAATAGTTCAGTGATTAGATGCCTACATTTAGTTATGAAAAATAGTTTCTTCTCTTTCTTAAGCAATGGTTAAGAATGACAACCAATAAATAACAAACCATTAATCTGCCAATGCCCAGATGAGATATTCAATCAAACCACAACAATGCATTAAATGACAACAATCCCAACTTCCACCAAAATAACACATTCGGTCTTGACACCTTATGAATAAATCTATTCATTCATACTAATGTAGTAAATCTGTTCTATTGACTCCACTTAAACAAAATCAATGAAATTAGGTTTTGAAAAACGTCTTACCAATTTTTATTCATAGTCATAGTAACACTCCAAAAAACATGGATTGTTGCAGAAAGACCTCAAAAAATAGGTCAATGATTTAGAGAATAAAGTGAAGAATTTTATGTGCCCCAGTATAAAACAACTTACAAGTACAAAGATACTTTCTTAAGAAAATAGAGAAGATTTATAATCACTTCAACTAAAATTCAACAAATTTCCAACAAAATAAGAAGCTAATCATAGAATTCATCAAAACCATAACTTAATCTAAAACCAATGCCACAAAATATAAGAAAATTTGTGAGTCATTCTCAATGTGCACATAGATTTATAGGCGTAACAAAATTGTAAACAACCACGGAACACAACCAATAAATAACAAACTATCAATTAGCTCTAATCATCGGCCAATGCTCAGATGAGATCTAAGATTTTTGATTTGTATATATAACTCAAATAAAAAACTAATAAACGTTGAGGCTTCGACAAACATTAAATGTATTGACTTTCAGACATAACTCAAATACCAAAGGCAATGTCCTCATTCCTTCCAATTATTTTGAATGCAAAACAGAGGCATCATCCTTGTTCTTTTGTTGTGCACCAAGTTTCCATATATTACTTGCAAAAAGAATCAAAATCCAACATAATGTCGTGCAATTGTGAAGTGTTTCCTACTTGGAATTAAAACAACAGGTAGGAAGGATCAGGTGTGACAGCCTGGGCATGCAGTTTCTCAAAGTTCGTGGCTGGAAACATAAGATTTGTGTTCAAACACATATATTGGATTTAGTTGTTGAGATTAAGACTGTTTTATTGAGAAATCTTTGATCTGTGTTGTGAAAAAAATTACATTAGGGACAGAGGAGAGTGGCAGAGATAGAAGACCTTCATCAATCGATCAGGAGAGGACAGGGGCTTAAGATAGAAGAGAGGAACTAGGCTCTCCCGAGTCCTGGCATGACTATTTCATACTTTATATACAAAAAAACATAATACACAATACTTTCTAACTTTATTTTCTTTCATTTTCTGTTGTTTCATCAGCAAACAAACAGAATGTAATCAGATTTATAAACAACAAAAGATTCATCAAAACAACCACATATCTTTATTCAAAATAGATTAGATCTGCAAAATAGTGATTCAATCTGAAACCAAATCTAAGGAAAGACTCCAATCGAAAGAGGGATCAAAAATAAAACTCATTGAAAATAAAAATCCTAATATTTGTATATTATCGAGAACAATAAAAATGCCTTAATAATGGAAAACAAAAATATATTACAAAGAACAAGAGACCAGCGAAAAAAATTGAGAAACAGTTATAGCTGGAGCAAACCTCAAACACCCTTTGATGAGAAACAGTTAGAGCAAACCAGAGATGGCGAAATACAGAGAGAGAGAGAGAGAGAGAGAGAGAGAGAGAGAGAGAGAGACGAAACGTGATAGAGCAAATTATCGGTTCAAGTACCGGAGGCAATGTCTGTTGGAAGTGGTGAAGAGCTTCCAATCAGATTTAGGGCTTCCAATTCAACTGGGAGAGGGAAGAGGCTTAGCCGAATAACCGAGTAAACATTGGCGCGCAAATCAGACCAGCGAAAAAAATATTGGCTTGGAGAGGGAAGAGGCTTCCAATCCATTGAATCCAACTGCGTGAGGGAAGAGGATTAGCCACCGAGAGCAAATCAATTAATCAGACCCGCGAAGAAAAATTAGGATAGCGCCTAAAATTATAAGGTTTCGGAATGTCATGCCTTAGCCAAAAATAAGACTTTTAGAATCATATTTCTTTAACATTTTTTTCTTTAAAATTATAATTTTTATTTATTTATTTATAAAATAATATTATTCAATCATTTAGCTACAAAGTATGTGGCCCTAGCCAATTATTTCAACTAATTTTTATAATAGTTTTTTTTTATTTTTTACTTTTTATTAAAATATTTAATATGTTTTTATTTTTTACTTTTAAATTATAGCCAGTGTTTGGAATATTACATTTTTTTGTGAGGTGAGTTTATTTTTAAAATTGATGGTATTATAGTCATTTTACTCTAAAAAAGTTAAAGTATTTAAAATGTGTAATTTTTTTCATCTTGAAAAGAAAAGTGAAAACAATCTTAAAGGCCAAGTAGTACAACTTAAAAAATAATTTTCTAATTAAAAAAATTAACTTTTTAAAAATGCAAAACAAGGGCTAAAATACTAAGACATTTTTATGGGATAGCATTTTAAGCCAACTCAGTATGTTTTTTTATATAAAAAAGATCAATTATACTTTTTGAATAATTTTACTTTTTAAATTTTGTTAATTAATAAATATTTTTAAAAAGGTAGAAAAATATTTTCTCGTCATATTAGGTTTACATTTTTTACTTAACAAACTATGTACATGAAGTTAATAATTTTTGTTTTTTAAAAATATTATATAATTTTATGTACTCAAATTTTAAATAAAAAGTGAACAATAGATTACATTTTGACTTTTTCCGACGCAAATAACTTGTCGTAGAAAGTTTTTACTTTTACCGACACTCTATTCGTCGCCAAAAAAAATTGGGTAGGCAAAACACGCTATCTCAATGGAGGGAAATCCCGCTGGCCAAATTTTCTCCAACACTTTTTGCCAACGAATATATTTTTCAGTCACCAAAAGCTTACATTTGCCAACTAACAATGCCTTGCGTTGGCAAAAGTCATCGCTAATGATGCATTTTGTTGTAGTGGTTTTTGGCGTTTTTAGCCAAAAAGACAAAAAGCCAAAATTGCCAATCAGGGCTAACTTAGAATTTGTTTTTTTTATTATGAATTGAGATTATATTTTCTGAAAAGTGAAATTAAAATTTTACTTTTATGTTTCAAACTTATTTTGAAAGCTTCAAGTTTTAAAAAGTACTATTTGAAATATTTCAATTCTAAAGTCTTATGCATTTAACTTTTAGTATTATTTTTAATAATTAATCATCGTTGTCATAACTAAATAAAATCTTTAGTTCGATACATCTTTCATCTTTTAGATTTTTAGTAATTTAAATTCTTAAAACAAACTAATAGTAACATGCATTTAGAACGCAGCGAAAACAACTAAAAAATTAATGAATAAGTGACACGAACTTTACTTCGTTGACAAGAGTTAGTTGATTCGAGAATGGATATCAAAAAAAAAATACCTTCTTTAATTCATTGATTTACAAAAATATCGAAATGAAAGACGAAGACAAAATTCTTTATTGCCCTAAGCCTTGAGGCAATTTTTTTATAGCACCTACGAAGTCTCATCCTGATTAGGAAACATAAAACGACAAGGCGACACTTGCCGAACAAGGAAAAATGAAAGAAAATACCAAAATACCAACAATATAAATAATTAACAAATTAAGAATAAGTAATTTACAAGTTAATTATTTTTTAAAATAGTAATTTGAAAATTTGACAACCTAAATAATAACATTTGAACAGAAAGTAATTTACGATGAGTTTTGTCTGTTGGACCGTTTTCAACTGAATATGAGCCTTTCAAAACCAATTTTTCAACATTGAACTACCCCTCTACTACTATTATATGGTCTTCCGATGATCATAGGTCTTTATGAATGAACAGTTAAGCAATTCTGCATCAATTTATTTTTCAGTCATTATAATAATATCTAAAGATTAAGAAAGAAAAATTACATTAAATCTCCTTTAAATTATAAATTAATTTTTTAATTTTTTAAATAAAAATTTCCCTTGATATGCACGGTAACTACTAGTTTTAGGCATAAAAAACATGTAATGAAAATTTCTTGCACGACAAAAATGCATTGACTAACTTTTTACCAATTTTCTACTTTTCATAAGCTCTTTTAAAAAAGAATTCATGGTGTTTCCCCTAGTAATGGGTTCCAAATCCTCTGAACTGGCCTGAAACAAAGGAATGAAACCATTAGAAAAGGGGCCGAAGTTTCCTCCGACGGGCCCTCTCCGATGATCAAGTTAGAGCTCCGATGAAGTAACCCTCAAGAAAACATAAAATCTCCAGTTCTAGAATACGTACCTTTTCACTCCCAAATTATTCTCTTTATACATCTGTGGGGCCACTGGCTAACTAACTATGTGGGGACCGTTGTAACAGAATAAAAAAGGAATATAGAGCTTTCTCACGCGCATTCCTCCATACGCGCTCCCTGATCAAGAGATATACCTGATCAGCCGTGTCTTCCTTCTTCTCGTCACCTTGGGCCATTCGCCTTGGGCTTAGAAATGTCATGTTGGGACTCTACTAGCTGGATCCTAGGCTTCACACAGCCCCCCGGGCCCAACTATTAGTCTCCCCATCAGTAGTCCCCTATTTTTAGCCTACTTTTCTCTTGCAAGGAGGCAAGTCAAGAATACAAATGGCGTGCCTTACTTACACACACGTGACCGTAGATGAGAATTACCCACCACATGCTGAGGGCTCTTTGTGGCGGCGCCTTAAATGCTGTTGTACGGCCCTTGTAGTTCTCTAGACAAGACATGAAGGGTCACACCGGCGCGTGGGAAACTATTCATATTATGTACTTTCGTTATCCTTCCTTCCCTACCGTTGATTAAGTGACAGTTGGTTACATCTTGGCCATCGATGGTTTTATGCGTCCTTGACATCTTTTGAGCACAAAAAGAGGGTCATTTACTCCATTCGATTAGTTTCTTGGCGTTCGTAGAGTGGCTCCAGCCGTTTGAACTGTATGTAGCCAAAGTTGTCACTGCCTGGTAACTTTCCTAGCTTTTTTCAATCATTTGTGGTTTGCTTTTAATTGTCGTTTCAATTTCAAGTCCCTAAGTTTGTCTAGCGTCTCAGCCTCATTCAACACATCCTAGGGCTTATGTTTGGGGGTAGACACCAAGTTGTGTTGTCTAGTGACTTTGAAGAAGTAGAATCTTTGTTCTTGGAGGTTAGGCATAACGAAATCCCAACCCAACCAGGGATATCATCTTTGAGTGCTACACCGATTGCCGACTACATTCTCGACGAACCACTTCCCACAGTTTCTACTAGTGTCACTATAGAACCTAGCGATCCTATCCCATCCTCAATACCAAACCCTATTCCTTTTTACGCCTTTCGAGATGAGAGTTCCTCCACAGAGATGGAAGGGGAATAGGCTGAACTGAGGTCTCCCCCTCCCCCAACGACCTCCTTTGTAAAACCCATGAGTGGGAAAGATTTAGACTCACTAGAGGCTATTTCCACCGATCCCAACCAACAGGAAGCGACCACTGAGCATTCACAGATGGTGGTTGGGCGTATTAGTATTCCTTTTACTGCTGCATCAGTCTCCTCAACCATCAAAACTCAAGACTTAGGCCGGCTGAGGCTTTAATATCAAATTCCCAGCCTTACTCGTATGACGGCACTGACTGCCAACGAGCGAGCCTGCTCAATCATTCTCGGTGAGGTTTGCATTTTTGAAGAGGCCTTATAAGCGGGCTTGCAAATCCCAATACCTCGCCTTGTTAGGGAGTTCTTGCAGTATCTAGGAATTGCTCCCGGCCAACTAGTCCCTAATGCCTGGAGGATCCTAATTGGTGCGATTCTCTGGCAAGTGCTGAGTGAGGGGAAAAGATGCCTAACCCTCCCTGAATTTCTATGGTGCTATAAGCCCGTGGAGCACATCTCTGGGTATGTCAGCCTCCAAGCCCGTGGGAGTCGCAAATTGATTACTAGTTTGCTGAGCACCAACAAGCACTAGAAGGAGCATTACTTCTTCATATCAGGAGACGGCTGGGAGTTCCAATAATGGGAGGATATGGATGACACGACCCCTAGACCCAACGGCTATGGGCCACTCCTCCTAAAGATGGTCAGTTTATTTTACTATTGTTTTGCCATAAAAAATTCTTAATGGCTTATAACAACCTTTAACACCCATAGGGTCTTTGTCTAGGTCGTACTAGGGTCCCTGAGATATCCAAGGGGGACCAGGAGAGAATTGAGGCGACTTGCGCACATAAGGTTAGGGATTGGGTAGCGCTGGTCACCACTGACAGCTTGAGTGAGTATCTTCTCAGTCTTGAACCTTCTTTTGATGGCTTGAATTTATTTTGTGCAGCTGAGGTTGAAGAAGCTTTTAAGCTCAAAGGTGAAATCATTGTATGCGTCCCATAGCCTGTACCCCTTAAACAATTATCTTGGTTGTTCTGAAGTTGTTTTCGCCATGTGCAAGAAAAATGGGAAGAGTTGACAAGAAAGTGCAGAAGGACTTGAAGGAGTTGAGGAAAAAATGAGCTGAGCAGGGAAGTAGTGATACTGAGGTTCCCCCTCCTAAGCACCCCCGGATATCAAACCTGTGCCAAAGGGAAAGGGGGATGTCCATTGAGAAGGCTAACACTTCTGAACAAAAAGATTCTTCAGAGGAGGTTCCGGCCCATCAAGACCTGCCCCCCTCACAAACTAGCCCACTTCTGCATAGGGAGAAAGAAACTACTCTGACCTCTGCTACCCCCTCGCCCCCAGCTATGACAAGACCGAGTTTGTCTTCATCGAAGGAGAATCAGGTTTAAAAATGATTGAGAATGCCATTCCCACGATTAACCATGAGGCTATGAGAGCTTTTTCCCCACATGCCTTAAGAGACCGATTCCATCAGGAAGTGGCCAAAGTGAGTTAATCTTACTTCATATTACTACATTAATGTTATGCTCCTCCTTATATATTTTTACAGTTACCGTGTTTCTCAGGCCATGGCTCTGGGTCACCATGTAGTCGTCCGTATGAACGAATATCATACGACTTGGAAGGCCGCGGAGAAGAGGTTACAGTCTGCCTCAAATTCTATTAAAGCGCTAAAGGAGTAACTTGATCCGTTAAAGCAAGAGAACAACTTTTTAAAGTAAGAGCTGAAAAGAGGCAAGTCATCCATCGAAGAACTTCATAAGAACAGGAAAGAAATGCAGGCGAAACTAGGAGCCCGACATAAGAAGATACTGGATCTAGAATTCAAGTGTAGGGAGTTGGAGTTCTAGAATGTCAAAGGAAAGGCTGCCTTCTTAAATGAATTCAAAGCATCGGGGGAGCTGGAGCAGTTGATCACCAACCGCATTACAAAGCACATTGATTCTGCCACTGTGAAAATGCAAATGGCGGAGCAGTGGGACCATAGATATGAGACATTTTGTCAGCAAGCTCGAGCAGCTTTTCCCGACCAGGACTTTTCACTCATCCAACCCGAAGAAGAAGAGGATGATTCCATCGTGGCTGGTTCCCCTGCACAGGACGTCGAGGAGGGGCCCTCCAACCCCCCAACTAAAACTTAACTTTCTCTGTTTTCGCCATATCTCAAACTCTATTACTTTGCTCTCCTAAACATTTTACTTACTCGTGGTTTGGCCCTTGGAGATACATTTTTGAATATTTTCTTTTTAGATGATGATGGTTTGGAACTTGGTTTGAAATATACTTGCTTTGTTATTTTATTATTTTAGTTTCTTTTATTTTGTGTTCCTGGCTAACTTTTGTCGATGAGGCCTGATCAGCCTGAACCACCAGGACCCTTAGGCCATTGGCTAACTTCTGTGGAGAAGGCCTGATCAGCTAGAGCCACCAAAATCTTTAGGCCCTTGGCTAACCTATGTGGAGAAGGCCTGATCAGCTTGAGATACTAGGATCCTTAGGCCCTTGGCTCACCTCTATGGAGAAGGCCTAACCAGCCTGAGCCACAAGGACCCTTAGAACCTTGGCTAACTTATGTGGAGAAGGCTTGATTAGCCCGAACCACTAGGACCCCTAGGCCCTTGGCTAACTTCTGTGAAGAAGGCTTGAGTAGCCTGAGCCACCAGGACCCTTAGACCCTTGGCTTACTTCTGTGGAGAAAGCCTAATCAGCCTGAGCCACCAGAACCCTTAGGCACTTGGCTAACTTTTGTAGAGAAGGCTTGAGCAGCTTGAGCCACCAGGTGCCTTAGGCCCTTGGCTAACCTCTGCGGAGAAGGCCTGAGTAGCTTGAGCCACTAGGACCCTTAGGCCCTTGGCTAACTTCTGTGGAGAAGGCCTGATTAGCCTGGGCCACCAGGACTCTTAGGCCCTTGGCTAACTTCTATAGAGAAGGCCTGACCAGCCTGAGCCACCAGGACCCTTAGGGCCTTGGCTAACCTCTATGGAGAAGGCTTAATTAGCCCGAGCCACAAGGACCCTTAGGCCCTTGGCTAAGTTCTGTGGAGAAGGCCTGATCAGCATGAGCCACAAGGACTCTTAGGCCCTTGGATAACCTCTGTGGAGAAGGCCTGACTAGCTTGAGTCACCAGGACCCTTAGGCCTTTGGCTAACTTCTGTGGAGAAGGCCTGATTAGCCTGAGCCACCAGGACCCTTAGGCCCTTGGATAACTTTTGTGGAGAAATCCTGATCAATCTGAGCCACAAGGACCCTTAGGCCCTTGGCTAACCTCTATGGAGAAGGCTTGACCAGCTTGAGCCACTAGGACCCTTAGGCTCTTGGCTAACCTATGTGAAGAAGGCCTGATCAGCCTGGGCCACTAGGAGCCTTAGGCCGTTGGCTAACTTCTGTGGAGAACGCCTGATCAACCTAAGCCACTAGGACCCTTAGGCCCTTGGATAACTTATGTGGAGAAGGCCTGACCAACTTGAGCCACTAGGACCCTTAGCCCTTTGGCTAACCTTTTGTGGAGAAGGCCTGATCAGCCTAAACCACCAGAATCCTTAGGCCCTTAGATAACTTCTATGGAGAAGGTTTGACCATCCTGAGCCACCTGGACCCTTAGGCCCTTGGCTAACCTATGTGGAGAAGGCTTGATTAGTCTGAGCCACTAGGACCCTTAGGCCCTTGGATAACTTCTATGGAGAATGCCTGATTAGCCTAAGCCATGAGGAACCTTATGTTGGAGGCAATACTGTCAAGATCATTATTTTTGTAAAATGATTTTTGGTTAATATTAACTGGACGGGCAAATGCCGAAACGGGCTCCAGATAAAAATTTTGACGTCGAACGATCAAAAATAAACCTGTACAACCAAAGTTATTTTAGAAGAATACATTTTGTCAATCTATTCTTCAACTATGACTTGATTCCGAGTTGAAACTACTGTCAGATCTTTTACTGTATTCCCTTATGCGATCCTCGAACGTAGTGTGGGCTACAATCCTCCGAGAATTCGTACCGGTAGAACCCCGATATATTTAAGTCTTGAGAGACAAAAATAATATCATAATAATGATATTAAAAAATCATTAAAACTGGTTCAGCTTACCCGCATATATATAGGATTACAGCAGGGACCTAGGGAGTAATTATGAGTTAGACTTCCAGTGGAACACAGACACCTACTAGAGGTTTCTGCAATT
>JAULJZ010046111.1:0-14267 GCA_032270985.1 Heliamphora pulchella
AAGATTGTGTAGAGACCAGTTTGTCTCTACATTTAAATTGATGACATGCAAGCTATCACGGGATTTTCACTATTAAAACTAACGTAATCTCAATTCAAGCATGATGTGTCTATTTAAGATTAAAACTAACGTAATCTCAATTCAAGCATGATGCTTCAATGCGGGTAGGCTGACCCAAATTCATAACTTGTCTTCAAGACTAAAGTTATTTAGGTTCTGTCAGTACTAGTTCTTGGAGGATTATAACCCACACTATATCTAGGAATCGTATAAAGGAATACAGTAGAAGGTCTGACGGGAGTTTCAACTCAGAATCAAAATCGTAGTTGAAGAATCGACCGGTAAAAATGTATTGTTCTAAATTAACAGTGGTTGCATGGGTTTTGATTTTAATCGTTTGTCATCAAAAGTTTTATCTGGAGCCCGTATCAGTATTTGCCCATCCAGTTAATTTTTTACCGAAAATCATTTACAAAAATAATAATCTTGACAGTTTTTCCTCTAACAAAAAATGAATTGGGCTAGCTATTTTACCTAACGTGTCTAATTTCAAGAGCATGTTAAAGATACTCTAAGTACTTATTAGGGGTATGTAAATAGCCCGTCAATATGTTCTTATCCGCCAACCCATCATATGCAATTTATGTGAATGAGTGGGTTGAATTGAGTGGGTTGAGTAGAAAAAAAGAAAAGTGAGTTAGTTGCGGATTATATTTCTTCAATCCACCACCAATCCAACTCAACTCATTTAAAGTATATATTAATTATCGTGTTCTTAGATACGATGAATCTCAACCTCATATTCATGTTTATATTTATATAATTTTTTTATAATTCATAAAGAATAAATTAGACTATTTATAATTTTAATTACTACTTTTATTGTATGTTGTGAATGCTTTTTTAATCAATGCATGCAATATAAATATTATAGTTAGAGATATTTAATTACTACTGTTATTTTTAGTTAATCTTTTGTTTGACGTGTTAAATATAATTTTTTTTTTAAAGATTGCGTTAGGTTCTTATTTTTTAGAAACAAATTTTAAGAAAATACTATTAAAATTTTACAATTTTTCAATCCGCTAAACCGACTGAACAACAGGTAGAAACTACGAAAAAAGATCACCTAACCTGCTGGTTTTGGTCATTAGTGGGTTGAGAAAATGATCACCTATCAAAGTTGAGTTGGTTAAAAAATTTTCTTCCACCCGTTCCAACTCAACCTTTACACAGTCCTAATATTTATGTATTGTGCATAAGCTCTTGTTTGGGTTGTTTAAAAAAGATGGTTCTTAAAGGATTTAGCTTTATAAAAAAATGGAAAGGAAAAAAAGTAAGATTATTTGGAATAATTTGTTTTAAGTATTTTTTAAAATTTTTTTGTTAAAATATCTAATATATTTTTACTTTTTTATCACACCTCAATCCAAAGGTGAACTGTAAATCAAACACAACCAACCATCATTAACGACGTTAAAAATGGACACGAAATCACAAGCCACAAAATCTGCATTAATCAATATATACACAGGATTATTTTCCTTATATATTTAAGTACAAAATAAGTGCTTGTTTGCCAAATCAGCTTAAAGTCAATTTTTTAGCTTAAAGTCTAAAAAGTTGAAAAGCTTTGTTTTTCAACTCTCAGCTTTTACAATATTAGCTTTTGGCTTTTTAGTTTTTTTTGATAATAATTTTTAATTTTACCCTTTTACTTTTGAGCTTTTTAGCTTTTTGACATTTTGGCTTTCTATTTGGCAAAATCTCATTTAACTGAAGGGTAATCTTAAAATTTTACATTCGACTTATTTGGCTTTTTTGTGACTTGAAAGTCACTAATTTTTTAATCAAATAAGCATTTAACTTTTTGCCTTAAAGTAATTTAAAATAAAAAAATTAACGTAAAATTAAATTGCCAAACGAACACTAAGTCATTTGCATGACAACACGATCAAAACATCCTAGGACTTAGCAGAGGACCCACGTGCTATTACCAAACCTAAAAAACAAAACCCGTGGGGAGAATAAACTATCAACTTATTTAGTGAATATACAACTTAAATAAATGGAGGCAAGTAATAATAAAAAGACAAATAATTACCACTTTCGCAACTATAAATTGTAATTTAAGAATCAATTTTAATTAACAATCAATTGGTAATTCCATTCCAATATTAACAAGTCATTAAATAAAACTAAAGTGAAAGAATCACTATAACTATTCTATAACATATCACATCTCAATCAGGAATAATAAGCTATTGCCAACAATAGAAAGAAATTAAGTTATTTCATCCACTATGATCAAATCATGTTGAAGAATGTGTGTATGCATGGAATATTAATTTTATACATGCTATAATGCTATCATGAGTTCCGCATGCTATAAGCTCACTCACAATTTTAGCGGAAATTAATTAGCTTTTTTAATCAGGAATTATTTGCATTTTAATAGGACAACGACACCTCATATCGAATTATGTTCGTGTTTTAGCGACATTAGCTACTCGGGCTGAAATTACCATTTTCTATTTGACGGTAATGGGCTCTTAAAGGGAGCTCTTGCCTCAAGGAACCCGGCCTATTTCTTCTATTTCTTTTTTATTTCAAAGAAAAGGAATCAAGTCACTTTAGCCAAACTCCACATGTAATGCTATGTCATTGTCAAAGATTATATGATTTATTCAGCAAACAATTACTAGAACAACTCATTCAGAAACAAAAGATTCTTCTTATAAGAATTCGTCACATTCTCATAAGTTAAAACATTTACCTCAATCCTTAAATAATATTATTTCAAGTGTAAACTCATTGATAATAATCGTTGCTACAATTCAAACACATAGAAATAGGTAACTCAATCGGTATTTAACCCAAATAACTCTTATGTCATATCGTGTACTTATTATGAATAGCTTAATCCCTTAAACAAAATGAATACTATAAGATTTGTCTTGTGACTTACAAGATTATAAACACTTAATTCATCCCATATTGCCAATTAAGCATAATAAATATTGATAAAAAAACAGTGAAGCACACATATACTTAACTTTCATTATAGATAAAAAGGTACACCAATATCAATAAGGAGAATACACCACAAAGTTCTTCTCTAAATAGAGTTGGACCATATACACTTGCCTCTGAACCTAACATGCAACCATTGAATATAATAATAAATATTTAAAGATGAATATTGAGGAAGAATGCTTCAATTCATTCCAATTTTAGAATAGAGCCCATTTTTTTTGGTCATACTCAAGATTTATAAAGAATCTTAGGCATAAGAAACTGGATATCATGAGCTTCAATTTGATAAGAAAAAAAAGGGAGTCCCGAATGTGAAAGTCATGATCATTTAAAGTTGTGTTGTCCAGGTCTTCTGCTCAAGCAAGATCTTTACTCGTTCCAACAAATCTTTTGTTCGTTTGACTCTTCCCTGCTCATTTGACAATTTAGCGACACTGTTTTGCACATTAACCTTTGGTTTAACCGGACATAACTTTGTTTTTAAACTTCAAACCTTTTCGAAGAGGTTTGCAAGTTCAAAAATGATTTAAACTCACTTTTCACCATGAATTAAACTCTAATCCCAAAGCATGTTAACTCAAAAAACACCCATCCATACAACTTCAAGTTCATTAAAATTATGATGAAATGAACTTACTCTTGGCATAAAAACTCAAATTTTATTACCTTTTTTTTTGTCATTTACGTCAACTTTTCACTATTTAAAGGTGCTAGACATACATAACTAACTCCATATCTAAACTCTCTCATACACAACTCAATGTAACACATGGAAATCATAACATGAACATTGAAAAAAGTATGATTCCAAAAAAATAAGATATCAAGTTTCTTGCCTTAAACAAGTCCCTTTCCAATTTTTAAAAAAATTTCTTGAATTTTCATTCTTTTTTTTCTTTTTCTTCTTAGAAACATTTGGTAAGAAGATTGTGTAGGTACCAGTTTGTCTCTACATTTAAATTGATGACATGCAAGCTATCACGGGATTGTCACTATTAAAACTAACGTAATCTCAATTCAAGCATGATGTGTCTATTTAAGATTAATGAAGTTAATCACACTAGATTATCTTAGCTAAACTAAAATAAAGATAATTAAACCGTATTATCTTGTTACACCAAAAAGTGACACATGTCATCCTTGTTGACTCAACCAACTTTCATCAATTTACACATTTCACCTCCTTGTCCATAACTTATGGCAATTAACGACTAGTCAAGTTTCCAAAATTTTCATTAACCACCCCAAACTTCAATATTTTATTCATTTATAAAATCAAATTAAAGTAAGTTTATATTTATAATTAATAAAAAAACTATGATAATGGAATAATATCATATGAACGGTTCACATCTTTTCATTTAAGTTGTAGTACTGTTTGTGATATTAGAACTTTTTTTTTTGTTTTTGAGAGTAAAAATGATCTTTTAATTGATGGTATTATAATCATTTTACTTATAAAAAAAAAAGTTAAAGTGTTTGGGATATTTATAAGCTTTTTTTTTGAAAAAAAAATAGTGATAAAAAGTGGGTAAGGTTTTTAGAAATACCAAACACATTTGCTTAAAAAATGGTCACTCTGTGTTTTTTTTTTTTTTGGGGTAAAAAAGGCAACTTTTTAAAGCGACCGAACAAGTGCTAAGTATTTAAGGAGTGTACTTAATAAAAATATGTGTGCATTTAGCAAGTCTTAATTGGTGGGGGCAGTCACTAATGAACGGTTGATATGTGGTTCTTGAGACCGTGTCCATGGCTCTATGTTACTGTTTATTTAAAGCATTATCCACTGGATAGGATACGTATTTCAGATGGGTATCATATGCCCCACGTTTGGTGTACTAAGCTTGGGTTTGGACGACCATTTTTAAAGTCTTCTTAAGTAAAAAGTTATAAAAAAAAGTTAGGCCAATTTAAAGTTAATTTTGGCAGATATGCAATCTGAGATGAGACTATGCTCTCGTTTGGCAAACTAGCTTAAAGCCGGCTTTTGGGGCTTTTTTACTTTTCAATTTTTTGGTTTAAAGCCAAAAATGTCAAAAAGCCTCGTTTTTCAATTTTCAACTTTTATCTTATTAGTTTTTTGATTTTTTGACTTTTTAGCTTTTCTGATAATAATTTTTAATTTTATTCTTCTACATATAAAATTAAACAAATTCTAATTTCACCTTTGCAACATAAGATGAGGGTAATTCGGTCAATTCTCTTTAAATAAACTTTTGACTTTTTTGTATAAAGTGACTTAAAATCAAAAAATTGACTTAAAATCAGATTGCCAAACGAACACTATATATCAAGATAGAGTATACGAGAGAGCGGATATTCTATATAATGGGTTGGTTAAAAACGTTATTATTTCAACTTCAATAAGATACGAGTGCTAAAATAAACTTCAATAAGATGAGTAGCTAACTCTTAAGCTTTAAAAATATTTTATTTTATTGAGAGAAAATATAACAATTTATTTTTATACTTATAAATTTATATACAATATCCACTCATATCTACTCTAAAACAAAGTGTATGCTAATTTACACTAATAAATACTTAAAAATTATATTTTTTGTATTTTATATCTACTTATATATTTAAAAGTATTTTATATCTATCAACTTATTCCCAAATAATTGAACGGGTCCTATGGATGGAGTACGGACTACCAGTGGTAGTAATGAACTTTAGAAAATTTAGACTTTTAACTTATAATTTTAAGAGAAGTTTTTAAAATTGTTCAATTATTTTTTTTGTGAAATATTAATTTCCTTATAATTTCTTTAAGATGCTTTTCTCTTTTTTTAACTCCTCGATTTTCTTCATTGTCTCAGATTTAAACACTATTTTAAAATTTTGTATTTGCTCGATTTTAGAGTATTTTTTATTTTATTTGTTTTTTTAAAATTTTTAGCGTTGTGTCTAATTCGGCACTTATATATTAGGATATTTAGGTCAATTTACACACATTTTTATTAATTAATAAAAAAATTAATTTCATCTTTCACCAATGGGACCCAATTAATAACATCTAAAAAATTTCAAATTTAAAACCTTAAATGGAGAAAATAAAATTAAAACCAAATCATAGCCCTGAACTACCAAAATCTAACTAAGTCAACCCTTTTCTAAAATCATTGTGTTTTGTTTTCTATTTTATTTTAAAATGGTCTTTTTTAGCTTTTAGTGCTTCTATGTTACACTTGTTAGAGAATATTACAACACAAGATATGCTCGATGGTTCAAAAAATATATATTTATTAACTTTCAACGATTACAATAAATTGAATTTACAGAAAACAAAACTGCAGAAAATAGCATGAACAGAATATGCAAATCGAGTCTTGTAAACGCAGTTTTCTTAAGAATGATTCACCGCCTTCCAAGGATGTTGTAGGTATCTCCACCGGCGTCACTCTTTCAAGATAAAACGGTTGACCCGAACGTTGGAATACCTCCAAAGATCGGCTACTCGAACGTACCTCGTCTGTCTTTCTCTCTCTCACAACTTGTATATCAGAATTTGTATCTCTCCTATTCTTGTATTCTTTTTTCCACAGTTACCTTCATACACATGAATATTAGAGAAGTTCTTACATAGAGGATTACAAAAGAAATGAATATAAAAATCAATTTTCAATGAATGGTATTGATTCTGAAAATCAATTTCCAATGAATGGTATTGATTCTGAAATTCAATTACCAATTGAATGGCCAATTGAATTACCAATTGAATTTAGAAATCAGCTCTAGAATAATGGCCAAAAATTAATTCTAGAAAATAGCCAATTAAATTCACTATTTCCAACAAATCTCTCCATGAATGAAATTGGCGGGAGTACAAACCCAAATTACAAAGTTAATGCAAGAGAGATAGACAACTGAAAGTCCCTGCATAGAATAGATAGCGGTTAGCCTTGAACCTTCCTTTGTAAGAACCTATCGAATTTATCGGCAAACAAGTGGGTGGTACCGCCTTGAACTGTGTCGCCTTAGCAGTAAACCAAGCCAATAGGTTTCACACAACGACTTTCACAACGAAGTTTTCGTTCTCACGGTTATGTTCGTTTTGGCCATGAAACACTCTTCCTGGTTCTGTAAGTATTTTCTCGAGAATTTTACCTTGTCAAATTCTCAAAGAAGTGGCCCCACTTCATACTTATATAGGTGATTTTTATTCAATGGTACTTCTCTATACCAACCCGGCTCACCAATAAAAGTCATTAAAAGCTAATGCTTAACCTCCTAAATTACCGCTGCCTCATAAGAATAGGTAAGAGTTCTCAACTCCACGGTGATTATCCTAGGTATACGCAATTGAATTTTTTCATTGAACCTAGATCTTGGATCTCAAGTTAGATGGGTTGAGTTTTTCTTCACGATACATTTTTATGTCACAAGCTTTAATCCCATTCCCATCGATACTCGTTCAACTAACTCTCTAGTTAACCATTTAGTCAGCGGATCTGCAATATTGTCCTTTGACTTTACGTTGTCAATTGTGACAACCACACTTGAGAGTAATTTTCTAATTGTATTATGCCTACGACGTATATGTCTAGACTTATCATTATACATATGACTCTGTGCCATACTTATTGTCGATTGACTGTCACAATGGATACAAATAGCTGGCACAGGTCTAGGCCATCTTAGAACATTTTCTAGAAATTGCCGTAGCCATTCTGCTTCTTCAGTTACTTTATCCAAAGCAATAAATTCCGATTCCATTGTAGAACGTGCTATACACGTCTGCTTGGAAGATTTCCAAGATGTCGCTGCACCACCAAGTAGAAAGACATATCCACTTGTAGACTTTGAGTCTTTCGTGTTCGATATCCAGTTTGCATCACAGTACCCTTCTAATACTGTCGGATATCTGGTGTAGTGCAGTCCCAGATTAAGAGTATATCTCAAATAGCACAGTAACCTAACTATTGCTTTCCAGTGATCACGTCCTGGATTACTCGTGTATCAGTTCAATCTACTTACTGAATAGGCTATGTCAGGCCTTGTACAACTCATCAAGTACATTAAATTCCCGATGACCTGAGAATATTCTAATTAGTAGATACTTTCCCCCCTATTTTTAGATAAATGGAGACTCAGGTCCACCGGGGTCCTGGTGACTTTAGTATCAGAATTGTTAAATTTTCTCAGAATTTTATCAACATAGTGAGTTTGAGACAATATAAGGCTGTCCAATGTTCTGATGATCCGGACACCCAGAATTACATTAGCGAGACCTATATTCTTCATGTCAAACATTGAATTCAACATATTTTTAGTAGACTGGATAACCTTGTCGTTACTTTTTACAATGAGTATACCATCAACGTAAAGACACAGAATGACATAACCTTTATCAGTGTCTTTGACATATACACATTTGTCACATTCGTTGATTCAAAACCCATGAGACAATACTACATTGTCAAACTTCTCATGTATCACTAGATTTCATAACCTTAGGTTGTTCTATGTAGATTTCTTCATCTAAATCTCTATTTAGAAAAATTATTTTTACATCCATCTGATGTATCACTGGATTTCGTAAGGCCGCTATAACGGTTATCATACGAATTGAAATTATCCTAGATACAGAAGAATAAGTATCAAAGTAATTTTGACCTTCCTTTTGTCTATATCCTTTGATAACAAGTCTAGTTTTGTACTTATTTATTGATCCATTTGCTTTCATCATTCTCTTGAAGATCCATATGTAGGCTAAAGGCTTACTGCCTTGTAAAAAATTCACTAGTTCTCATGTATGGTTCTACAGTATGGAATCAATCTCGCTTTTAATGCTTCTTTTCAAAACAGAGCCTCAGGACAGCCCACAGTTTCCTTGTACGTATGTGGCGTCGGGATTTTGAGATTTTTAAAATAGTCAAAAATAAGAGAATTCAAAGATATTTGAAAATATTTTAACACCTTGAAAGTCAAATCTTGAAAATCTATTTTTATTGAAAATAGAGTCGTCACTTAATTTTTGAAAAAAACTAAGAAAAATAAAAATAGCTATTGATCTTTAAAATGTTTAACCAGAGAAAAAGGGTTCGGGGGCTAAGGTACGAATCAGAAAAGGTGTTAAGCATCCCGTTCGCCTAACCATAAAGTTGGCCTCTACTAATCATCACTGGTTCTTTAATATGATTTTTCAAATTATGCAAATAAAGAAAGTTGAGACAAAGAGGGAATACCCAAAATCAAATAATAAAAATTCATAACATATTTATATAAAACGCCAAATAGAACAAGTATTAAAATAAAAGTACTAAATCCTATGGCATGCAATTTTTAACTAAATGATACATAGAGTACACCTGCTTGCGATTTTATTAAATAAACTAACTATCATTATTCGCATAAAAGAACAAAAATATGCTAGAAAATATTAAAATTATCCAAACATGATTTACTACAAAATAAGCTAAACAATTCTAAACACAATTTTAGAGAAAGTAACTAAAATATCAAAATGAACTAGATTAGCATATGATGAGTAAATGAAAAGAAAATGCTAAATGTAAAATAAAAAGATGCATAAAAATTCTATATTAAAAGAAAACTTACTAACAAAGAAATTAAAAATGAGGATTTCATGAAAGAAAATTTAAAGGTTTAAAGGAAATAAAGAAAAAGTTTATAATAGAAAACTTATGCTAAAATGATGAAATACTTATTAAACTAATGAAGAGAAAACCTAGCAATTTACATTTTATATATTATTTTTTTAAACAAAACAAAACAAAAGAAAAATAAAATAAAGAAATGAAATGAATAAGTGAATTTCAATTAATATTAAAAAAAATTATACTATCATTTAAAGATGAAAACTAATTTAAAAGACTTTTGATGATTTTTTTTGAATTTAATAAAATGAAAGAAAAACACTATAAAAAGAAAGAAAATAATGCTAGCATTAAAAAAAACAAAGGAAAAAAAGTAAAGCTAATAATAAAAAGAAAAAAATGCTAATGAGAGAAATTACATTGATGCCAAAAGAAAAAAAAGAAAACATAAATAAAGTTATTAAAAGAACATTAAATTAAACAAATGTCGGAACATTAAGCAAATATTAAATTAATACTAATGAAGGAACATTAAGCAAATATTAAAAAGAAAGAAAAAAAATGAAATAAATCATTAGCATTAAAGAAAAAGAAATGGGACATTAAAAGAAAAATAAAGTTACATTGCAAAAAAAAAAAAGAAGAAGAAGAAGAAGAAGAAATATTGGCATTAAATTAAAGATTAAACTAACATTAAAGGAAAAAATAATAATAAAATATACTAGTAAAGAAAATTGAACTAATACTAAAAATAAAAATAAAATGAATCAATTACAACTTTTTAACTTAAATGTGATTGTAGTATTGACAACTACATCCACATAAAGTGTAAGTGCATTATTATAACAATTAATAACACCAATAAGTTGTAATTATTATTATAACAATTAACAACACCAATAAGTTGTAATTGCCAAAATATGTTAGCATTAATTTGATAAAATAATAAAAAAAAAGATAATGTGCTTAGTGTGAATGTGTGAACTAAGAAATTAATTGAAAAGACTAAATTACATAAGGCGAAGCAAATAGCAAACAAGGCTAACTACAAACTAAAGAAATGCACGAATTGAAATTGAACTTAACTCGGTCGCTCCAAAAAAGAGATAATGGAGTTAGAAAGACCGGTGATCCAGACAAAGTACCTGGATCGTTAAAGAATCCTCAAGTTGGGGAATGTGCTTCAATGGTCCAATTCTCGGATGGTGATCCAAGCTAAGGTTTCAATGTAGACGTCGAAGGTTCGAATCTCGGTATTTCGGTAGGACAACGGTGTCGGGGCTCGAAATTGCTCGGCAACTCGGCAGAGCTTCTCTCACTAAACCTCTCTTTCAAATTCTGTCATGAAAACGTACGCTGGGGTACGGTATTTATAAAAATTTTCAACCAATGAGATGATGCCACGGTCTGGGGCATGTCAGGCCATTTGGAGTTGGCGGTCGCCATGTTTAAGAAATGTTCCACAAGGTTCTATTGGCGGTCGTCACAATGAAAGTTGACGGTCACTAGGTTGGAGGTGGCGGTCGCTACTTTTGGCTAGGGTTTCGGCCATAAGGTTCTATTGATGGTCGCTATAATAGACATGGCGGTTGCCACATTGGGAATGCCTTGCGTAGCAAGTAATTGGTGGTTCAACATAATTTTATTGGTTTGGAGAATTTGGGTTCAAATACCGAGCTTGGATTATTTTTCGAGGATCGTATTGAGGCACCATTTCAACTGTTTTCATCATTGAATTCACCTAATATTGGGCGGGGTCAAATTGAGGTGTCTATAGTTTTTCCTCTTTGATATAACTTGCAAAGCAATGCGTGATACAAGTTATATCAAAGATTCAGAGACAACAGCTATTTGACCAAGCTGTCAATTTTAGGCCACAAACACAAAAGCATGCATATGATGTTGGTCATACTTGAATTTTCATCAAGCTGCCTACATACCATTTTGCTAGGGATCAGACCAAAACGTAGTTCATAGGGCAAAAGGCAAGGATGCAAGATAAAAAAATATGATGCAGATGCTAACATGATACAGATGCTGGTGTGATCAAACGAATCCTAAGGATCGAGTCAAGATCTAAAGGAGAGCACAAACAAGTCAAAGATCGAATCAAAATCTAAGAACTCGGCTGGGGATAAAATAATTAAAAGGATCGAGTTAAGATCCAAGAAATTATCTTAATCGGGAAAGCAATTGATCGGTCGAGTCAAGACCTCACAATTTTGGGATGAGAACGGGATAAAAATAATTAAAAGCTAAGTTACGGCATAAAATTAATTTTATCGGAAAGCGAGACCACGAATTAGTAGGTCGAGTTAAGATCTAAAAACTCGAGACGGAAGCGAGATAAAAATAATTAAAAGCCAAGTTACTGCTAAAAACTAATTTTATCGGAAAGGATAATCATGAATTAATAGACCGAGTTAAGACCAAAAAATTCAGCATGAAGCGCGAGATAAAAATAATTAAAAATCAAGTTATGACTTAAAATTAATTTTGCCGGAAAGGATAATCATTAATTAATAGGCCGAATTAAAATCTAAAAATTCAAAATAAAGCACGAGATAAAAATAATTAAAAATCAAGTTACGACTTAAAATTAATTTTATCGGAAAGAATAATCATGAATTAATAGGCCGAGTTAAGATCTAAAAATTCGGAATAAAGCGCGAGATAAAAATAATTAAAAACCAAGTTACAACTTAAAATTAGATTTATCGGAAGCGAGATAAAAATAAAAATAATTAAAAACCAAATTATGACTTAAAATTAGAATTATCGGAAGCGAAATAAAAATAATTAAAAACCAAGTTACAACTTAAAATTAATTTATCGGAAAGAGAAACGACACACAAAAATTTTCTTGAAATATTTTTCTAGAAAACACCCAAGATTTTAAAACTCCTAGGGTTAGTTTTTAGAAAAAAAAAAAAAGAAGAAAACTACACAAAATAAGGAAAAAATATGTTTAAGAGAAATTATTTTTATTTTTATTATTATATTTTTTTTGTTAACAAAAATATTTTTTTGAAATAATACGCACGAAGTCAATGTGCATAAACACGCAAATAAACACACACACAAAATAAAATAAAAGAAAATAAACATGCACACAAATAAAAGATCCTCAAACAGGCCCTAAAACCCTAAAACTTCATAATGGACAAACTGACCTGACGTGACCGTTGAAAACCTCACGGTCGCCAAGTCCAAACTCTTCTGACATGCCGACGGCTCACTTAAATCCCTTACAACATGGAAGTCGTCATGTGACTGTTCAAAAACATGGCGATCGCTCACTTTGGAAGTAGCGACCGCCAACTTCAGGCGCGCACCCGAAAATTATGTCCTGAAAACGTACGCTGGGGTACGGTATTTATAGAGTTCTTCAACCAATGAGATGTTGCCACGTTCTGAGGCATGTCGGGCCATTTGGAGTTGGTGGTCGCCAGGTTGGAGGTGGCGGTTGCCATGTTTAAGAATTATTCCACAAGATTCCATTGGCAGTCGTCACAATGAAACTTGGCGGTCGCCAAGTTGGAAGTGGCAGTTGCCACTTTTAGCTGGAGTTTTCATGAGATTCTATTGACGGTCGCCATAATGGACATAGCGGTCGCCACATTGGGAATGACTTGCATAGCAAGTTATTGGTGGTTCAACATAATTTCATTGGTTTGAAGGATTTGGGTTCAAATACCGAGCTTGGATCATTTTTCGAGGATCGTGCTAAGGCACCGTTCCAACTATTTTCATCATCGAATTCACCTAAAATTGGGCGGGTTCAAATTGGCGTGTCTACAACGTATGAGGCTCATTTTCTAACAAGTAGGTTATAAAATTCGAACCAAAAGATGTTGATTTCTTACCCCGTTTGCTTCGTCTTGGCTCTATATTAACTTCCTCTTCTTGGTCACTACTGCTATCATTAACAAGATGCAAAGTTCGGAGGCTTTGTACCCTTGTGAATATCTGAACTGGACTCTTTAATGGATCTATACGAAAATATGTGTTCAAAGAACGACACATTTCTAGATTCCATGACTGTATTCTTGTGAATATCTGGTATTGGAGATTCATACACAAGAAATCGATAAGCACTGCTATTTTGAGTATAATGAAAACACAATCAACGATTTTTGAACATATCTTCTCCTTCTTAGGAGGAGGTATCGCTACTTTCGCAAGACACCTCCATGTTCTTAAATAATTATAGGTAGGCCTCCTACCCTTAAATAACTCATAAGGGAATTTGTCATTCTTCTTGCGAGATACTAAATTCAGGATGTGATTAGCGATAAGAACCGCTACACTCCACATGTTCTGAGGCAATCTAGAACTCACCAACATAGCATTCATCATATTCTTCAAGGTACAATTTTTGCATTCAGTAGTTTCATTCTGCTGAGGTGAGTAAGGTGCAATGGTTTGATAGATAATTCCGTGCTCAGCACAGTATCCACCAAATGGTGATTCATATTCACCATCTCCGTCACTTCTCAACACCTTAATCTTTTTTCTAAGTTAGTTTCCAACTTCATTTTTGTACAGAATGAATTTGTCCAAATTTTCATCCTTGCTCTTTAGCAGTATAATTGTTAGCCCAAGAGCTTCTTTAATTGATTTTGATGATTTTCATAATTCATTTCCTATAAATAAATGTCTTTAATT